>ONZH01023787.1:0-22175 GCA_900303285.1 Rhinella marina | reverse complement strand
GTATTACGACCAGCATATCAAGCAGCCCTTGCAACTAATCGCACTGAGCTTCTCATCCCTAAGACTAAGATTGAAAATGAAAGGAAAATCAGACTGATTTCCACATTTGATGGTGCAGCAAATGAAGTGAGAGGGATACTTAATAAACACTGGCCCATCCTCCTGATGGACCCAGATATCCGGGAAGTCATCCACGACTATCCCCAAATAACCTTCAGGAGAGGGAACAGTCTGCGCGATCAACTAGTACAGAGCCACTACATCCCGGTTCAACCAAAGGGAACCTGGTTAGATCGTGAACCTAGGGGGTGTTATAGATGTAGTGGATGTGTGGCCTGTAGTACCGTTCAGAGTAGCAGGACCTTCTTTAGTAATAATTTACAAAGAACTTTTGAAATCAAGGGATTTATTAGCTGTCGCACCCAAGGCGTTATATATAAGATCACGTGTGAGTGCGGTTTAGAATACGTAGGGAAAACCAGACGTGAACTACGTCGGCGCATTTCTGAGCACCTGGGTGACATCGCAAATAGGCGAGATACAGCGATAGCTAGACATGTGCTTGAACACCACCAATCTAATCCCAGATCCATAAAAGCTATAGGGATTGAGATGGTTAAACCACCCACACGGGGTGGGGATTGGGATCGAATCCTGCTGCAACGTGAAACTCGTTGGATTTTCCTCCTTAATACAGTATCCCCAGGAGGCTTAAATGAGCAACTAAACTTCAGCTGCTTCATATGAATATTTTCATATGGGCTCGGTTGATGGGCTGGACCTTCCCAGGGGGGGTATCTTTGACTGTTATCAAAAAACATAGTATTTTGCCTAAGAAAAGACCCCTTATCCTTCAGTACATCAATTGACTCCCCTAGCCTCCAGCGCATCAATTGACTCCATCATATAGATACAGGTTCCTCTCCCTTTAGTATTGCGAATAGTAAAAGAAATAAAGGGGGACCATTTGCGACCTGTACTATAATCTTGTGGGTTGTCATGATTATTCTGATCATAATTCTGGCATCTCTTGTTTTGTTGAGGGGCCCACGCAATCTAGGGTCCTATTGGCTTATTGATTGACTGAAAGGATTAATATATGATCTTAGCTGACATTTTCCTCTGTTTAAATATTCTATTGAATGGCCTCTGAGTCATTTGTGGTCTCTGTAAAATAAAAATAACACCTGTGATGTAGACATGATATATCCACTTCTTTCAAGATAGGTACTTGGTTATAATAAATGTCCATGAAGCCCAAACCTGCCTCAAATACCTGTAATGTAGCGCTTGCGATCGTGCAGGCGCTACTTCTTACTTGGTCACTGAATCGCCGGCAAATAGCGTCCTGTTTGCCATGGCGACACCAGCTGACCGCGCCGCGCATATGCGCTGCGGCGGCGCTTGACGTAATGACGTCATACCGGACGTCACTGCGTCCTAAAGAATCAAGCCTCTCTATCATCCAGATGAGGATATTTAAACTGGAGCGGCATACTGCTATTCACAGGTGATTCATCATGCCTGTGTAGCAACAGCCCGCCCGTTTTTGACTTAGATGTAGTACTATCTCTAGCCTCTTTGTCAGTCTAATGTATTCCCCCTGCACTGTACTCCGCGCAGCTGACTTGCCGTCTATTCCCCTGATGAGTGGTTGACACGAAACGTGCATGTAGGGACTGGCGGGTAGCATTAGGAGCAGGGCTGTAATAGGGTGTATTACCCAGGGAAAGGTTCCGGACGGGGTCGCTCCTATCGGGGCGGGTGCTCCGTGGTTAGGCCATTTAGGGCCAGGATAGCACCCCCCGTAGGGCATCAATAGGGTCAGAGGCCCATTACCCTGTTGTCCGGTTCCCGGGGAACTATCTTAAATAGGAAGGCGACGTAGGACTGACTGTTCCTGCTCCTCTGGCGTTCCTGTATCCTCGGACCTGACGAACCAACCCTCTGAAAGTGGTAGGACAACTGGTTATTTTTGGGTTGCCGCCGTGCACCCCTTCCTACCATTTTTGTTTATGTGTACATATGTTTGTTCTTTGTATGACACCAAGGGCTCTCTATTTTATTTTTATTGAATAAAGGTTACGTATTATTGTTCCAATAGGACGTTACTCTCTCCACATTAATAACTGAGACATGGCTGGATGATACCTATGACTGGGCAGTTAATGTACAGGGTTACAATCTTTTTAGAAAGGATCGTCAAAACCGGCGAGGGGGAGGGGTCTGCCTTTATATAAAGTCCTGTCTAAAGCCCACAATCCGGGAAGATATAAGTGAGGGACATGAAGATGTGGAGTCACTGTGGGTAGAAATAAATGGAGCCAAAAACAATAATAAAATACTAATAGGAGTTTATTATAAACCACCTAATATATCAGAGGCCACAGAAAATCAACCTCTAAATGAAATAGACGAAGCGGCAAATCAGAATGAGGTTGTTATTATGGGGGACTTCAACTACCCAGATATAGACTGGGAAACTGAAACCTGTATATCTCATAAAGGAAACAGGTTCTTGGCAATAACCAAAGACAATTACCTTTCCCAACTGGTTCAGGACCCGACTAGAGGGACGGCCATACTGGACTTAGTATTAACCAATAGACCTGACAGAACAACAGATGTGCAGGTTGGGGGACACCTGCGGTAACAGTGACCATAAAATAATAACCTTTAAATTGTCATTAAAAAAAGCATTTCTTCAGGGAGGAACAAAAATACCAAACTTCAAAAATGCAAAATTTAGCCATCTAAGAGAGGCCATAGGTCTAACTAACTGGGACAAAATCCTCAAAAATAAAAATACAGCCACAAAATGGGATATTTTTAAAAGCATCCTAATATCTAATTGTGAGAGGTACATACCGTATAGGAATAAAATGATAAGAAACAAGAAAAAACCAATGTGGATAAATAGAACTGTAAAAAAAGCAATAAATGACAAAAAGAAAGCATTTAAATCACTAAAACAGGAGGGGAGCAAGGAAGCATTGAAAAACTATAAGGAAAAAAATAGAATTTGTAAAAGACAAATAAAAGCAGCTAAACTAGAGACTGAAAGACTAATTGCTAAAGAGAGTAAAACTAACCCTAAAATGTTCTTCAATTATATAAATACTAAAAAGTATAAATCTGAAGGTGTCGGCCCCTTACAGAGTGGTGAGGGGGGAGTAGCAGAGAGCGATGAGGAGAAAGCAAAACTCTTAAATATTTTTTTCTCCACTGTATTCACTGAGGAAAATAAACTGTCAGATGAAATGCAGAATATAAAAGTGAATTCCCCTTTAAAAGTGTTCTGTCTGACCCAGGAAGAAGTACTGGGGCGTCTTAAAAGATTAAAATAGACAAATCGCCAGGACCGGATGGCATACACCCACGTATCCTAAGAGAATTAAGTAATGTCATCGCCAGACCCTTATACTTGATATTTAAGGACTCTATACTGACAGGGAGTGTTCCACAGGATTGGCGCATAGCAAATGTGGTGCCAATATTCAAAAAGGGTCCAAAAACAGAGCCCGGGAACTATAGGCCGGTAAGTTTAACATCTGTAGTGGGTAAACTGTTTGAAGGTTTTCTAAGAGATGCTATCTTGGAGTACCTCAATGAAAATAAACAAATAACTCCATATCAGCATGGCTTCATGAGGGATCGGTCGTGTCAAACCAATTTAATCAGTTTCTATGAGGAGGTAAGTTCTAGACTTGACTGCGGGGAATCAATGGATGTCGTATATCTGGACTTCTCCAAAGCATTTGACGCGGTACCACATACAAGATTAGTATATAAAATGAGAATGCTTGGCCTGGGAGAAAATGTCTGTATGTGGGTAAGTAACTGGCTCAGTGATAGAAAACAGAGGGTGGTTATTAACGACACATACTTAGATTGGGTCACTGTCACTAGTGGGGTACCACAGGGGTCAGTGTTGAGCCCTATGCTCTTCAATATATTTATCAATGATCTTGTAGAAGGCTTGCACAGCAAAATATCAATTTTTGCAGATGACACTAAACTGTGTAAAGTAATTCACACAGAAGAGGACAGTACACTGCTACAGATGGATTTGGATAGACTGGAGGCTTGGGCAGAGAAGTGGCAGATGAGGTTTAACACTGACAAATGTAAGGTTATGCATATGGGAAGGAATAATGCAAGTCACCAGCACATACTAAATGGTAAAACATTGGGTAACTCTGACATGGAAAAGGATCTAGGAATTTTAGTAAAAAGCAAACTAAGCTGCAGAAACCAGTGTCAGACAGCTGCTGCCAAAGCCAATAAGATAATGGGTTGCATCAAAAGAGACATAGATGCCCGTGATGAGAACATAGTCCTGCCACTTTACAAATCACTAGTCAGACCACACATGGAGTACTGTGCACAGTTCTGGGCTCCTGTGAACAAAGCAGACATAGCACAGCTGGAGAGGGTTCAGAGGAGGGCAACTAAAGTAATAACCGGAATGGGTGGACTACAGAACCCAGAAAGATTATCAAAATTAGGGTTATTTACTTTAGAAAAAAGACAACTGAGGGGAGATCTAATAACCATGTATAAATATATCAGGGGTCAGTACAGAGATCTCTCCCATGATCTATTTATCCTCAGGACTGTGACAGTGACGAGGGGACATCCTCTGCGTCTGGAGAAAAGAACGTTTGTACACAAACATAGAAGAGGATTCTTTATGGTAAGAGCAGTGAGACTATGGAACTCTGCCTGAGGAGGTGGTGATGGTAAGTTCAAGAGGGGCCTGGATGTATTTCTAGAGAGTAACAATATTACCGGTTATAGCTACTAGAGATGGGTTGTTGATCCAGGGAGTTATTCTGATTGCCTGATTAGAGTTGGGAAGGAATTTTTTTCCCCTAAAGTGGGGAAAATTGGCTTTTACCTCACAGGGGTTTTTTGCCTTCCTCTGGATCAACTTGTAGGATAACAGGCCGAACTGGATGGACAGATGTCTTTTTTTTGTCCTTATAAACTATGTTACTATGTTACTATGTTATGTACAGCTCTATAGATCATTCTGTATTTGGATATATACAAAATATACATTGCTTACTCTGCTGTGTCCTTGGTAATGTGAAATGGCTTTATGTATTCACCTACTAGCAGGTTTTAATACTCAGTCCACTCTGCTTGAGATTCAGTGTTCCAGTCCGATAATAGTTTTGGTTCCTACTCTGCTTTGTTGCCCCAGGTCCTGCTTTTTCTTGCATGCAATCTGATTATGTTGTCTGGCTTTATATTTTGACTTGGCTTGGTCCAGGTTTGCTCACTGGTTTTATTTTTGATCCATGTTCAAACTAACACTTCAGACTTTGCCCATATTCGCTAATTATGCTTTTCTGCCTTTGAGTCATACAACCAGCAACTCGCACAAGAATCCCCCTGGGTCTAAATCCAATTAGAGTGAGCACAGCACAACACACAAATGTTCAATGGCAGTAAGTGAAAAAAAAAAACAAAACTTTATATCTGCTCTAGAGGCAAGAGGTGCAGCTACATGCAACTCTGGTCCTGTATACCATGTACCCCTCAGCTTGTACAAAGACTTATGAGGTCGTAAATGTTGTACCTGCGCTCCATAAAGTGTTTGCATTAACATCACAAATTTGTGTGTTGTCCTCCCTCTCTTTTTGGACTTTGTTCCATCTCAGACAATGGGGGCATATCACTAGGATATCCCCCATTGTCTTTTAGGTGCGGTTCCCACCACTGGAAATGAATAGAGGACGGCTGCGCATGCGCAGTGCGCCCTCCTTCTGTTTTGGGGCCACATTCTCGATATAGAGCAAAGCATATATATGGATTATTGGTCAAGCATCTGGTTACATCAGAGGTTCAGTTTTCTTTTCAGAAAGAGAGCTTATGTGGATAACATTGGCCTAACTCTGGCCTATGAGACTTCTTACTCCTACTAAGCGCCCTCCATAAGGAAAATAATACCCCCTGAATGCCCCCTGAAAATAGTATCCCCTCTATGTCTGAAAAAGTGTTAAATACAATGTTCCAAGTGAGTCTATATGCTAGCAAATGTTAGATACCATATACACAAGAGAAGAAATAGGGAGCTTTGTTTTGGGGTATTACAGTGATAATGTAGATTAAAAAGAGTACACATATTTGGTACATATACACAGGAGGGTGATACAATTATTTGTTTGTATTTATTATGTTGAATTAGAAATGGGAAAAGGAAAAAATTGATGCATTACTGTTTTTACTAATTTTCTGTATATTAATTGTGTATCCAAGGTATTAGTCCACTGGACTTGTTTCTAAACCGAATAGCTCATACAATAACATACAAAACTTTTCTCAATCTAGTCATAACTAAACGGTTTTCCCAAAGTCTATCCATTTTGCTAGGTTATAGACTGACATATTTACCGTTAAAGATACACATGTGGACAAAATTGTTGCTACCATTCCATTAAAGAAAGAAAAACTCACAATGGTCACTGAAATACCCTAAAACTAACAAAAAAAATCAGCTAATAAAAATCAGACATTGGCTTTGAATTGTAGTTCAACAGAATAATTTTAAAAACCAAACTTATGAAACTGGCCTTGACAAAAATGATGGTAGGATTCATATCAGGGTTTAAAGGGGTTCTCCGAGTTATATATATTGATGACCTATCCTCAGGATAGGTCATCAATATCAGATCGGCAGGGGTCCGACACCCGGCACCCCGCCGATCAGCTGTTTGAAGAGGAGGCGCGCGCCGTATCAGCGCTGCCTCCTCTTCACTGTTTACATGCTGGCCGACACGGGGGTAGTGGTGAGTATGTGTAATTACATCCATTCATTTCTATGGGAAGAATCGCTCCCATACAAGTCTATGGAAGCGATTCTATCCATAGAAATGAATGGGGCAGTTAGGTGTAATTACACCTACTCACCACTACCCCTGTGTCGGCCAGCATGTAAACAGTGAAGAGGAGGCAGCGCTGATACGGCGCGCGCCTCCTCTTCAAACAGCTGATCGGCGGGGGTGCCGGGTGTCGGACCCCTGCCGATCTGATATTGATGACCTATCCCGAGGATAGGTCATCAATATTTATAACTCGGAGAACCCCTTTAACCCTTTTAGTCCCGGAGGTTTTTTCGGCTTTCGCGTTTTCGTTTTGTACTCCCTGCCTTTAAACAGCCATAACTGTTTCATTTTTCTGTTCACATAGCTGTATGAGGGCTTGTTTTTTGCGGGACAAGTTGTACTTTCCAAAGCCACCATTTAATATTGCATATGGTGTAGTGGGAAGCTGGAAAAAAATTCCAAATCGGGTGAAATTGCAAAAAAAACGCTATTCCGCTACAGTTCTACGGGTTTTTTTATTTACAGCGTTCGATGTTCATTAAAACTGACCAGTTACTTTCATTCTACTGGTCAGTACGAATCCGGCGATACCTAATATGTATAGTTTTTCCTGCGTTTTGATAGTGATAAAATAATTATAAAGTTGGCCTTTTTTTGTCATATCTTAACCCCTATAACTTTTTGGTATTTATGTGTACGGAGCTGTATGGGGGCTCATTTTTTGTGGGGCGATCTGAAGTTTTTATTGATACCATTCTGGGGTGTGTATGACGTTTTTATCACTTTTTATTTAAATTTTTTTAGAAAAAAAAGCGACAAAAAACAGCGAATCACCATTGGGACGCTTTTTTCCGCCACACAATTTGCCGTATTGGAATTTTTTTTTATATTCTAAAAGTACAGGCGTTTTTGATCACAGTGATACCCATAATGTCTATATTTATTGTTATTTAGGTATTTATTTTTTAATCATACGGAAAGGGGGGTGATTTAAACTTTTTTAATATATTTTTTAACTTTTTTTTATTTTTTGTGATTATTTTAAAGCTCAAATATGAGCAAATAGATTGTGTTTTTTTAATTTTTTCTTTATGAGCAATGAGGTTTTTTAAATTTTGAATTAATGACCGAATTTGCTCATTTCTTATCCTGGCCTGCCATCTAGTGGCCAGAATAAGAATTGCACTTTGAAAGCTGTAAACATCATCAGCGAGGTTTACAGCTTTCAGATCGTGTACAGACACCCCAGTTGGCCACACGCTTGCGTCTAAATCCGTACGCTTCCGGATTTAGACGCAACTAGATGCCGTGATCTAAAGGTCTACGAAGATGCCGCATGAAACAGCAGAGACTTGCCGGCCATGACGCCCGCCGCACGTGCGAGCAGGCGCCATGTGTCCGCATCGCCCCAGCGCCGTACATGTACGGCGCTGGGAGTCTAAGGATTAAAGAAGGCCATTTCAGAATAGTCAAATGCTTTGCTCTTAGCCATTCTTCAATGTTTTAGCTGTGTGTTTTGGGACATTATCCTGTTGGAGGAACAATAACCTGCGACTGAAGCCAAGCTTTCTGACACAGGGCAGTAGCTCCAGAATGCCTTGATAGTCTTGAGGTTTCATTGTACCCTGCACAGATTTAAGACACTCTGAGCCAGATGCAGCAAAACAGCCCCAATCCATGACCGAGCCTCCTCCATATTTAACAGTAGGTACAATGTTCTTTTCTTTGTATGCTTCATTCAAGCTGCTTCTCGTAGAAATCTGGATTGAATGTGCAACCTCTTTTAAGAAGAAGAACATTGTTGTATTGTTCATTTGCCAAACCTTTTATGGACAATGTACTCATTTATCACACAAAGTTGCAAACACAAATATTCTTACAGTATAGTTGCACTTGGTGAGATTTTGTGCTACAACTGTTACTTTGTTCTTGTTCTTGAAAGTGGGCGTCTCATCAAAGACATAGGGGGCATTTCACTGGGTTATGTCACCAATGTCCAACGGGCAAGTATCTGATGGATATAATCTTGTTGATCACTAGAATGAAATAGCGGTGCTAGGAAGGCCACTATTGTCAATGGCCAGCTATGTGATCTCTGAACCAACAGGAGCCAAGTTTTATTAAAAATCTCCAGGGGGTAAATGAGGTGATTCACATACTTTATTTTCACATAGCCTAAGGTTCCTAAACTTAGTTTAGCCACTGTACACAGTTATAAAAAACAGAAAAAAACAATTGTACCTTACCACAAGAGGTTAACATTACCAGAATGTGTTGTTTGTGTGTTAGTTTCTGGTATTTATGTTCATTTATATGCAGTATGCACACACTTTGCTACTATGGCTATGCCATTACATATATTTCTCTTAGTATAGCTATATTTCATTGTACTAATGATACTGATGGAACTGACAATCAATACACTCTGTGTTCTGATGATATTGATAATGTGGGCTTAAAGGGGTTCCCCGGGAGTAATGATTTATTTGCAAGTGAATATTCTGTTTACGTGTTTACGGAAGCAGGCTGGGGGTGCTTGCAAAAACAAAACATTGTTCCCAGATCTCCATACTGAAAAGCAATAGTGCATCATCACTCACAAGTTTATGTCTTTCTCCAGTGCCAGAGGACAAAAAACATGCTAAGTAAATGGTTAAAACTGATCATGCCTAGTTAAAATATGTTTCAAAACAACAAAAAGATCTAAATAGATTTTAAAAAAAATAGGAAACCAAACCTACATTGTACGCAGGAATTAAAGAGCTGCAGGAGTTCACATTTGACATGTTCTGTTCACTGTAATTCCCATACTCTTTGTTAATTCATATATGCAGTGTCCCTCTACAAATGTTGATGTGATTGTTTTTATGCACTGCATAAGCTGTACATAGAGAGAGCACTATAGTGATGGTTGACATTCTGGAAGTTTCTCCCATCTCAGCCAGAATGACAATTGGGTTCTTGATCTTACTAAGGCCCTTCTCCCCTGCTTACTTAGTTTGGTGAGGAGCAAGCTTTAGTTAGAGTCCTGTTGTTCCAAACTTCTTCCATTGTATATATTTGGAGGCCATTTTGTTTTTGGCAACAGAAATTGTTTTGTGCAGCAGAAATTTTTGTTGTACCCTTCTCCAGATCTGTGCCTCCACACAATCTAGTCTCTGAGCTCTACAGGCAGGTCCTTCCTCCTCATTGCTTGGTTTTTGCTCTGAAATGCATTGTCAGCTATGAGACCTTATATAGACAGGGTTGTGGCTTTCCAAATCATGACCAATAAACTGAGTTTACCACAGGTGGACTGTAATCAAAGTGCAGAAACATCTCAAAGATGATGAAGAGAAATGGGAGGCCCCAAGAATTTAATTACAAGTCTTTTGCAAAGGGTCTAAATACTGTACTTATGTCCATGCAAAACACTGGCTTCTGCTAGTTAAAAGGTTTTTTTTGTTTTGTTTTGTTTTGTTTTTTTTTTTTTATATACAAACATTGGTGGCATATCCCAGCCTTTCCATATCTGAGACAGCTCTTTTAAATCTAATTTTTTGGGAACAAAGTAGTTGTTATTATATTAATCAAGGATAATATTCATAGTGTGATATGTAAAAGGACGTTGCTGATTTTGCCCCTTTAACATTAATGGTGATATGTCATTGATTATGTATTTAAATCCAGTAGTTTTAAAATCCCTGGTTCATTCTATGAAATGTCACTCATGCTGCTATATGCCAGAAACAGCACAAGACTTTCATGAAGATATAAGCAGTGGAGAAAATGCAGTGAAGCTTGAATTAGACATTCAGTTCCCAAATGAATGAGTAACTGAATGACAATAGATAATCTATATTCATGGTAGCTCTACTGATCTATGTCCTCAACCTGTGGCTTCAATTTCCCTTGAAACATGGATCAAGCAACGCATCCAGAACACATTCTATACTGTCAAGCATTTCACTTTTCATAGACTTTTTATGACAGTCTTGAGCCACTCATAATACAACAATGACTTCTTTCAAGATTTAAAGTTCACAGTTTGTAGTAGAGGAGAAAGAAGATAAATATAGCTTTCGTATATATCTAACTTGAAGGAATCTCTTCTATTACTTGATTATGTATCAGCAATGGGCAGTGGAGAGGATGAGATTAGTTGTACTTACAGTAGCAACCCTCACTCGAGTGCTCCCTGCTGTGCAGTCATAGGAAGTTGCACCTTTTCGTCCCTTGGGGCACACTCTGACTTTGGGGCCCTCTGTCTGTTGATAGTGGAGGTGCTCCTCTGAATGGAAGCATGCTTTTTCTAGGTTGTAGGCTTTCCTGAAGAGGTGGGTTTTCAGGACGATTTTAAAGTTTTGGAATGGATATGGGGGAAAGTCTGATGTGCTGGGATAGCAAATTTCAGAGTATGGAAGATGCATGTGAGACTACTGTGCAAGGAACAGACAAGGAGAGCAAAGAAGGAGGTCATGAAAGAATTGAAGATTATGTGTGGTAATGTATCCGGAAAGTAGGTGAGACATATTATGGATATAGTTGTTAGTATTTTTAACTGAATTTGCTGGGCAATG
The DNA here is from genome assembly GCA_900303285.1 of Rhinella marina. NCBI lineage: Eukaryota > Metazoa > Chordata > Amphibia > Anura > Bufonidae > Rhinella > Rhinella marina. The sequence goes on along the minus strand of ONZH01023787.1, from coordinate 10,783 downwards.
GGGAGCCAGTGAAGGTACAGAGAAGAGGCAGAGGCGAAACGAGGGGAGAGGTGAATTAACCAGGTATCAGAGTTGAGGATAGATTGGAGGGGCACAAGAGTGTTAGATGGGTAAGGGATCTCATTGACATTTGCAGTATCCAAGTAGGTCTCTATCCAAGAAGGTCTTCAGGTCCCATAGCAAATTAGAGCTCATTCCACTCAAACAATAGCCATGCCTTGTACATGTTCCACTTGGCCAGACCTGCATGACAGCCTCATGAAGTATCTGATATATTTGTAAACTATTGCAAACATCAGACAAGGACTAGAAACAGATTTTTAAGTGGTGATAGAGTCTGTGGTTAAAAGAAAACCACCGTGAAATGGTTAATAGCTAAATCACAATGTTGGTGATGCTGCTTTGTATATGAGCAAAGGGGAGTTTCTACTTACTGCAAATTCTCATTCCTTTAGTCCAAGCAGCTTGCTAAGCTTTCCTTTACAATAGAAATGCTTTATATTTATCAGACCTTCAAGGGATTGTCCAGCTTTGAAACACTTTTGGAAAGCTCCATCTATCATTCCTATTGGATGGAACCATACTTACCTGTTCCATGCTTCTCAGTTCCAGCTCTTTTGGTCCCGTGACCCAGTGATATGCCACTTGTGGGACATCACCACTGCAGCCACTTATTGGCTGCAGCACACATTTCACCCATCCATTCTAGAAGTCCCTTAGTTTTTAGTATACATTGTAAGCAGCTAAAAGATAACCTACTGTTTATAAAGTACATTATTATTTAGTTAATTGATACTGTCTACAGTGTTAGGATTCAATTTACATTGATACTGCTGTTTACAGACAGAATTTTCGGTGCAGAGACAGGAATTGGAGTATGGACAGCATTGTAGCATAAATCTGGTGCAGAATTTATTATCTCTTAACATTATAAAAAAGAATTTCTGTCTGTCCGTCCGTCTGTCCGTCTGTCTGTCTGTCTGTCTGTCTGTTCTCTATGCGCGACCAAACTACTGGACCGATTTTCACCAAATTCCAAACACCAGGTCTCATCTCTCTAGGACATAACGTTCCTGAGATATTCACAAAATATGACCTGCATTAGCCAATATTAGCCTGACAGCATTGGTTTTAAACCCCAACTGCCATTCTCTGCACAGACACACACAGGGAGGGCAGGTTTCCATAACAACACAGCCAGGTAATTAGCAGGCAGCTGAGGATCTCAGGTAACAATCCAGTCATTTCTATTCAATGCTTTAAAGGGGCAGAGCGCTGTGGATGATACTGTTAAAGGGGTATTCCGGTTACCATAAATATAACTTATGTTTTAGACTAATTTTAGACTATGACCATGCAGTAGTAAATCTTCCACTGCTAACCATTGCCTGTCCTCATAAATTACCATGGCACCGACCTGTGATTCACACCACTCTCAAAAGAAGGAATTACAACACCTGCTCCAGGTTTCACTAAGCCACACCCCAACTCTGTCAGGCCATGCCCCCTTCCTCCTCCGCAGCCAATGGGGATTGAAAAAATGAAGGTAAAAATAAACTTCTGTCAGCTGCAGGGGTGGGAGGGTGAGTTTCTCTCTGCAACAACACACAGAAACATTAGATGAAATAGACTAATATTAGACTACTGCCATTCAGTAGTAATAAAAGATGTTTTCTTCAACTAAAAGGACTTAAAAGCACCCCCCCCCCAAGGTCCCGCTAAACCATGCCCCCGGTCAGGCCACGCCCTCTCCCACTCCGCAGCCAATGGGGATTGAAAAAATGAAAGTAAAAATAAACTTTTGTTAGCTGCAGGGGTGGGAGGGTGAATTTCTCTCTGCAACAACACATAAAAATTTTAGATGAAATAGATTAATTTTAGACTACAACCATTCAGTAGTAATTACCATGGCATCGACCTTTAATTCAGGCCACCCTCAAAAGAAGGACTTAAAAGCAACCCCTCCCTCCCAAGGTCCGGCTAAACCATGCCCCCACTCAGGTCACGCCCCCTCCCACTCCCCAGCCAATGGAGATTGAAAAAATTAAGGTAAAAATCAACTTCTGTCAGCTGCATTGACTTTCTCTCTGCAACGACACACAGAAACATTTAATGAAATAGATGAAATACACTAAATTTAGACTAAGACCGTACAGTAGTAATAAAAGATGTTTTCTTCCACTGCTACCCATTGCGTGTCCTCATAAATTACCATGGCATCGACCTGTAATTCTGGCCACCCTCAAAAGAAGGACTTAAAGGGAACCTGTCATCAACTTTATGCTGCCCTCACTGAGGGCAGTATAAAATAGTGACAGAAATGCTGATTTCAGCGGTGTGTCACTCATGAGCTAAAAGTAAATGGTTGCCGAGAACCAGCATAATAATCATTGCAGTTTAGGCATTGAAAAGAGTCAAATCTACCTGAGAAGAGTCATGGTTATTCCTAATCTCCTGCACTCCCAACCATCTGCTGATGACTGGCAGTTCTCTCCTAGACAGAAAGAGAGAAAACTAAGTAGAAGACTGTCAATCATCAGCAGTTGGGCAGGGAGAGCAGGAATTCATGAATAACCATGACTCTTCTCATGAAGATTTGACTCTTTTCCAGGCCCAGTCTGCAATGTTTGTGATGTTGATTCTCGGCAACCACTTACTTTTAACTTATAAATGACAGACCGCTGAAATCAACTCTCCTGTCTGTACGTTATTCTGCCGTTAGTATGGGTAGCATAAAGGTGATGACAGGTTCCCTTTAAAACCCTCACCCCAGGTCTCGCTACGTTACCCCGACTCAATCAGTCCACACCCGCTCCCTGACTCGGTCAGGCCACGACCCCTCCCACTCCACAGTCAATGGAGATTAAAAAATTAAAGGTAAAAATCAACGTCTGTCAGCTGCAGGGGTGGGAGGGAGGATGACTTTCTCTCTGCAACGACACTCAGAAACATTAAATAAAATAGATTAAATATACCCGTGCAAAGCAATGTTTTCTTCCACTGCTACCCACTGTTTCCTCAAATTACCATGGCATTGACCTATAATTCAGGCCACCCTGAAAAGAAGGACTTAAAAGCACCCCCACCCCCCAAGGGTCCTGGTAAACCATGCCCCCGACCCGGTCAGGTCATGCACCCCCCACTCCGCAGCCAATGAGGATTGAAAAAATGAAGGTAAAAATCAACTTCTATTAGCTGCATTGACTTTCTCTCTGCAACGACACACAGAAACATTAAATGAAATAGATGAAATATACCCAGGCGAAGCCGGGTCTTTCTGCTAGTACTTTATAAAGGTACATGCTCCGGAATAGTTAATTTATCTAATATTAAGACATTGATTCATATTCTTAGACAGTGTAAAGTGTGACGCTATTAGTAAATCTGCCTCTGTATGTTAAGAAAATCTCTTAAACTGATAAAACCCAAATTATAAAAAAGAACTACAGTATAATTTAAATGAAAGGGTTAATATAATCATTTTTCCTGGCTTTCGGAAATCTCACGTCAGTAACAGTAAGACTTCATAGCATAAAGCAATGATCAATTTGTGGCAGTCATATATTACAAGACATTAAAAATGAACATGTTGAATAAGTTTAATGATTTCATAATTACAGGAGACAGAAAGTTATTTTTAGATATAATGTCACAAGTCATAGGAAAAATGCTTTGCCATTAAGATGTAATTAATGGGTTTGTCAGGACAATCACCTTTTGTTAGAAGAGTCCCCAAAGAATAAACTGATAACAGGATAACTCGTTGCTGGAGCTCAAGACAATCAGTTGTAATCTGTGGAGAAATTTGGCAATAATAATTGCATATTTTTTTCAGTAACACCATAGGAAAAATAAAGCAGTACACTGTTCCATTAAAATCAATGGGCCGCTTATGTAAGACATTGTAATGTCTGGACTTCCAGTGCAAGATGAAAGTTCTGAATGATGGACTCAACTATGATGGATATCAACTCGGAGTTTCCCAAAGTAGTAGATTGTCTAAACCAGATAAAGCAGTTAATATTGAATGCATGTGAATAATAATGCGCTAATTTCTAATGCTTTTGATGCTCATGATTTTATTAAATATTTAAATATGATATGTAATATCAAAAGAAGATACAGTGAGGAAAAAAGGATTTAGTCAGCCACCAATTGTGCAAGTTCTCCCACTTAAAAAGAGACAGGCCTGTAATTGACATCATAGGTAGACCTCAACTAATAGATACAAAATGAGAAAACAATTCCAGAAAATCACATTGTATGATTTTTAAAGAATTTATTTGCAAATTATGGTGGAAAATAAGTATTTGGTCACCTACAAACAAGCAAGATTTCTGGCTGTCACAGACCTGTAACTTCTTTAAGAAGCTCCTCTGTCCTCCACTCATTACCTGTAGTAATGGCACCTGTTTGAACTTGTTATCAGTATAAAAGACACACACTCCAAACTCCACTATGGTGAAGACCAAAGAGCTGTCGAAGGACACCAGAAACAAAATTGTAGACCTGCACCCAGGCTGGGAAGACTGAATCTGCAATAGGCAAGCAGTTTGGTGTGAAGAAATGTGGGAGCAATAATTAGAAAATGGAAGACATACAAGACCACTGATAATCCCCCTCGATCAGGGGCTCCACGCAAGATCTCACTCCGTGGGGTCAAAATGATCTGTGAGCAAAAATCCCAGAACCACATGGGGGGACCTAGTGAATGACCTGCAGAAAGCTGGGACCAACGTAACAATGGCTACCGTCAGTAACACATTATGCCACCGGGGACTCAGATCCTGCAGTGCCAGAAGTGTCCCCCTGCTTAAGCCAGTACATATCCGGAAGTTTGCTAGAGAGCATTTGGATGTTCCAGAAGAGTATTGGGAGAATGTCATATGGTCAGATGAAACCAAAGTAGAACTGCTTGGTAGAAACACAACTCGTCGTATTTGGAGGAGAGTGAATGCTGAGTTGCATCCAAAGAACATCATACCTACTGTGAAGCATGGGGGTGGCAACATCATGCTTTGGGGCTGTTTCTCTGCAAAGGGACCAGGATGACTGATCCGTGTACATGAAAGAATGAATGGGCCATGTATGGTGAGATTTTGAGTGCAAACCTCCTTCTATTAGCAAGGGCATTGACGATGAAACGTGGCTGGGTCTTTCAGCATAACAATGATCCCAAGCACACCACCAGGGCAACGAAAGAGTGGCTTCGCAAGAAGCATTTCAAGTCCTGGAGTGGCCTAGAGAGTCTCCAGATCTCAACCCCATAGAAAACCTTTGGAGGGAGTTGACAGTCTGTGTTGCCCGGCGACAGCCCCAAAACATCACTGCTCTAGAGGAGATCTGCATGGAGGAATGGGCCAACATACCAGTAACCGTGTGTGCCAACCTTGTGAAGACTTACAGAAAACATTTGATCTCTGTCATTGCCAACAAAGGATATACAGTGCCTTGCGAAAGTATTCGGCCCCCTGTAACTTTTCAACCTTTTGCCACATTTCAGGCTTCAAACAAAAAGATATAACATTTTAAAAATTTGGTGAAGAATCAACAACAAGTGGGTCACAATTGCGAAGTGGAACGAAAATTTATTGGTTCATTTAACCTTTTTTTGCAATAATAAAACTGAAAAGTGTGGCATGCAAAATTATTCGGCCCCCTTGCATTAATACTTTGCTGCGCCACCTTTTGCTGCAATTACAGCTGCAAGTCGCTTGGGGTATGTCTCTATAAGTTTTGCACATCTAGAGACTGAAATTCTTGCCTATTCTTCCTTGCAAAACAGCTCGAGCTCTTTCAGGTTGGATGGAGAGCGTTTGTGAACAGAAGTTTTCAGCTCTTTCCACATATTCTCAATTAGATTCAGGTCTGGACTTTGACTTGGCCATTCTAAGACCTGGATACGTTTATTTTTGAACCATTCCATTGTAGATTTTTTTTTTATGTTTGGGATCATTGTCTTGTTGTAGATAAATCTTCGTCCTAGTCTCAGGTCTTTTGCAGACTCCAACAGGTTTTCATGCAGAATGGTCCTGTATTTGGCTCCATCCATCTTCCCATCAATTTTAACCATCTTCCCTGTCCCTGCTGATGAAAAGCAGGCCCAAACCATGATGCTGCCACCATCATGTTTGACAGTGGGGATGGTGTGTTCAGGGTGATGAGCTGTGTTGCTTTTACGCCAAACATATCATTTTGCATTGTTTCCAAAAAGTTCTATTTTGGTTTTATCTGACCAGAGCACCTTCTTTCACATGTTTGGTGTGTCTCCCAGGTGACTTGTGGCAAACTGTAAACAAGACTTTTTATGGATATCTTTGAGAAATGGCTTTCTTCTTGCCATTCTTCCATAAAGGCCAGATTTGTGAAGTGTTCGACTGATTGTTGTCCTATGGACAGACTCTCCCACCTCAGCTGTAGATCTCTGCAGTTCATCCACAGTGATCATGGGCCTCCTGGCTGCATCTCTGATCAGTCTTCTCCTTGTTTGAGAAGAAAGTTTAGAGGGACGGCTGGGTCTTGGTAGATTTGCAGTGGTCTGATACTCCTTCCATTTCAATATGATTGCTTGCACAGTGCTCCTTGGGATGTTTAAAGCTTGGGAAATCTTTTGGTATCCAAATCCGGCTTTAAACTTCTCCACAACAGTATCATGGACCTGCCTGGTGTGTTCCTTGGTCTTCATGATGCTCTCTGTGCTTTAAACAGAACCCTGAGACTATCACAGAGCAGGTGCATTTATACGGAGACTTGATTACATACAGGTGGATTCTATTTCTCTTCATCAGTCATTTAGGACAACATTGGATCATTCAGAGATCCTCAATGAACTTCTGGAGTGAGTTTTCTGAACTGAAAGTAAATGGGCCGAATAATTTTGCACACCCAAGTTTTCAGTTTTATTATTACAAAAAAAGTTTAAATGATCCAATAAATTTCATTCCACTTTACAATTGTGACCCACTTGTTGTTCATTATTCACCAAAAAATTTAAAATGTTATATCTTTTTGTTTGAAGCCTGAAATGTGGCAAAAGGTTGAAAAGTTCCAGGGGGCCGAATACTTTGGCAAGGCACCGTATAACAAAGTATTGAGATGAACTTTTGTTACTGACCAAATACTTATTTTCCACCATAATTTGCAAATAAATTCTTCAAAAAATCAGACAATGTGATTTTCTGGATTTGTTTTCTCATTTTGTCTCTCATAGTTAAGGTCTACCTATGATGCCAATTACAGGCCTATATCATCTTTTTAAGTGGGAGAACTTGCACAATTGGTGGATGACTAAATACTTTTTTCCCCACTGTACATAAAAACATATCAGTATAATAAATATAAACCATCTGATAATGTTTCTGAAAGTTAGTAGAACTAGTGATCTGAGAAATGGAAAAGTCATAGGGGCAAGAAAATTTTTTCTTAATGAATACTAAATTTTCTGATCATTTCATTTCTTTTTTTGGGGAGTCAAAAAAAACAGCAATTTTATTTTTTATAATGTTCACCATAAAGAAATCATGTATTTTTTTTTTTAAGTTTTATACGGTTTTTAACAGTAAAACATAACCATTTGATTGCTTCCATGCTGCAATTATAGTGTGTTATGTATAACCGACTGCTTGTTTGGCTCTGCTTTTTGAAAGGCCTAATAAGCATCCTCACATGACAGGCCTGAACAGTGCCGGACTGAAGTGTGATGGACCCATCAAAGGAAATAATTTTGAGGGCCCACCCTCTGTATATATAGGACCTTAAGAGCCCTGTTTTATTAGGTGTTGATTATTAACAGAGCTTGGGCCCACAGGAGGATCCTCTCATACTTTGGTGAGCCAGTCCAGCCCTGGCCCTGAAGGACATTGTTAGGCCCCTGGTCTAACAATGACACCCCACCCTGTGCAAAATTATCCACAAGTAGTTTGACACAATTATCCACAAGTAGTTTGACTAGTGATTTCAATTAAAGTAAATCTATATTTTCACCCTGTGCACCCAGATACTTTCCATTAATTAAGTTGCAGGGTAGGATCAAGGACTGCTGCTATTCCTTTTTATCTGCACACTGTTTGCACTGTTACATTACACGGGATGCTGTGATGTTTGACCATGGTCACTAGATGGCTTTATAGTAAAGGAATATATGTACAGGTGCTGGAAGTAAGGCAATTGAGTAAGTCACATGGTGTGGCAGAGGTATCTGCTAAACACAGCTCTTGTCTTGTAAAGAAGAGGCTCAAACATCTGCATGCAGGGCCTACAGAAAGTACTGACAGTTTTTCCACAAATACATTAAAGGGGTTATCCCATGAATAATGTAAAAAATGAATATAAGACATCATATAGTCCATGACAACCTCTTTCTAACAAAGCTAGAACCAGCCCTGTACCTCATGGATTCAGAGATCTCCCCATTCAGTGCTCTGCTAGATTTATATCAAGCTGACAGCTCAAGGCGTGTGTCTTTTCTGCTGCAGCTCAGGAGGCGTGTCCATGCTCTCCCTTTGACAACTCAGGAGGCAGTTGAAGGATGAAACTGCACATGTGCGGCCTTCTCAATGAGCTGGTCAAAGAAATAAGAATTTAAGTGGCACTATACATATACATTTTATTGAATAACTGAGTAGCTTTACAAAGATTTTAATTACAGTTCCAGTTATTAATTAATTCAGATCCTAGTATTCAGATCCAGGTGCTGGTTTAAAAAAATGTAATTTTTTTTTTGTGGGACGACCCCTTTAAGGAGACTGAGCTGCCTGAGCTAGGCTGGCAACTAAGAGAAGCTGAGGGTTCTACTCATAGGAGTCAGGTCAGAGAGATGGTCGAGTGCTGAGCAGGGTGAGAGCTGCTGTATTGCCGAGTAGAGAGAGATCTAGTGAATAATGTGCTCTGGGCATGGAGCAAGCTGTCAGTTACAGAGATGAGTGAGTACCACTAAAGACTGTGATTTTGTGGCTGTTCTGTTATACTGACCAGCTGTAAGTTAAACTAAACATCTGTCATGCTGCAAGGTATCTTGTGTTTGCTAACTCTTATAACTAGTGTTGAGCGAATCGAAGTTAACAAAGTGGACTTCAATCTGAAATTCAGTAAAAATTTGATAAGTCACGAAGGTGAATTTCCTCGCACTTCATGGTAACGAATCAATTTTTCCTAATATGGTGGTTAAAAAAAATACATAGTTATTTCATCAATTTGAATGCAGAGAGGCTGCAGCGGCCATCTTGATTGGACAAAATGCGTCCAATTTCCATGCATTGACATGTGACATCACCATTTCATCACACTGGCCAGGTGCAGCCAGCGCGATCATCACTACCTATAACTAGCAAGCATGTATGCCTCCTAGGATTATGGAAATTAAGAAACAATATGTCAATACTGAGAAAGGATAAGAGTGACTTAAGGGGGCATTGTATGGACAATGGATATTATTTGGGCACTATATGGTGGTATCATACGGGCTGCAAATGACAGTTCCATCTGAGTATGGTATGGCAGTATAACTTGCGCTGAAATTAGAAGAAAAATTGTGTAGAAACAGAAGGCCCTACTTTTCTTGGTCAGTTCCCCATTCTTTTTATAACCGTTTAAAATTTGAAATGTATTCACGCAGGGCTGTCATCAGGAATTTCGGGGCCCCCTACAGGCAAATTTCGCGGGCCCCCCCCTTTCGGGTAAACTTTACAGATTTGCTTAATATGCAGCAGCCTCCATATAGCACATTACATCTTTCTTTTTTACGGCATATCACAACTGCTTTTTTTGCCCAAAAGATTAGTAAGCCTGCCACCGCGACAAGGTAGACTCTTTAGGCAGGATCCTACCCTAGGCTAATGTTTTTACGCTACATGTTATATTATTATTATTATTCACACACTGATAAACATTTTCAATAGGGAAACACAGTTGCCATTAAATTCAGTTAAATGTGTTGAGGCACATTGTGTTGATCTGAGGTCTGATGGGGGCACAAGATGCTGACCTGAGGTCTGATGGGGGCACAAGACGCTGACCTGAGGTCTGATGGGGGCACAAGATGCTGACCTGAGCTCTGATGGGGGCACATTGTGTTGATCTGAGGTCTGATGGGGGCACAAGACGCTGATCTGAGGTCTGATGGGGGCACAAGACGCTGACCTGAGGTCTGATGGGGGCACAAGACGCTGATCTGAGGTCTGATAGGGGCACAATACGCTGATCTGAGGTTTATTATCCCTGTACTGTGACATCACTGTGTGTATTATCCCTGGACTTTGACATCACTGTGTTTATTATCCCTGTACTGTGAAATCACTGTGTGTATTATCCCTGTACGGTGACATCACTGTGTTTATTATCCCTGTACAGTGACATCACTGTGTTTATTATCCCTGTACTGTGACATCACTGTGTTTATTATCTCTGTACTGTGACATCACTGTGTTTATTATCCCTGTACAGTGATATCGCTGTGTTTATTATCCCTGTACTGTGACATCACTGTGTTTATTATTAGAGATGAGCGAGCACTAAAATGCTCGGGTGCTCGTTATTCGAGTCGAACTTTTCCCGATGCTCGGGTGCTCATTTCGAATAACGAACCCCATTGAAGTCAATGGGAGACTCGAGCATTTTTGCAGGGGACCAAGGCTCTGCCTAGGGAAGGCTGGGTGAAAACCTGGAAACATCAGAAAATGATGGAAACACCACGGAAATGGACAGGAAACAGCAGGGGCAGCAATGCATGGATGCCTCTGAGGCTGCCTAATCCCACCATCACCCCAAATTCTCAGGCAACAGCCTG
>ONZH01023786.1:0-26449 GCA_900303285.1 Rhinella marina | reverse complement strand
CCTGGTGTGGCACAGGTTGCACACCACAGTCCGTCGGTCATCCTCACTTTCTTTAAAAAACCTCCAGACTTGCGAACATCTAGGCCTCGGCACAGGAGCTTGACTCCGTGAAACAGTTGCTGATCTACCTGCTCTGGCCCTGCTTCTCCCTTTGGCCACCCCACTGCCTCTTCCAACCTGTTCTGGTGCTGCACTTGCCTTCCCCTCAGAAGCACTGTCTTGAGTTGGATTACCAACCCAGCTCGGGTCAGTCACCTCATCATCCACCAGCTCTTCCTCCGATTCCTTACTCTGCTCCCCCCTCGGACTTACTGCCCTGACAACAACATCACTGTCTGACAACCGTGTCTCATCATCATCATCATCCGACACCTCTTCACGCACTACTTGCACTAAGTCCACACTCTTATCACCTACAGACTGCGAAAGGACCACGGCCTCTGCCCCCTACACTACTTGAACGCCCACGCCCTCGTCCTAGACCTTTAGCCCTTGGGTTCAACATTTTGTATGTTTACTGCACTGTATGATATATAACTGAGAGAAAAAAATGTAGTCTTTAGACGGCGGCTATTGTACCACAAACCACTCAATTTTTCACTGCAATGTATGATATATAACTGAGAGAAAAAATGAACATTTTCTATACTCCGGCTAGTGTGCAGCACACAACAGAATTTTGCACTGCACTGTAGTATATATGACTGAGAGGAAAAACTTATATTTTCTACACTCCGGCTAGTGTGCAGCACACGACAGAATTTTGCACTGCACTGTATAATATATAACTGAGAGAAAAAACGTATATTTTCTAGACTCCGGCTAGTGTGCAGCAAGCAACACAATTTTGCACTGCACTGTAGTATATATGACTGAGAGGAAAAACTTATATATTCTACACTCCGGCTAGTGTTCAGCACACAACAGAATTTTGCACTGCACTGTAGTATATATGACTGAGAGGAAAAACGTATATTTTCTACACTCCGGCTAGTGTGCAGCACAAGACACAATTTTGCACTGCTCTGTAGTATATATGACTGAGAGGAAAAACGTATATTTTCTATACTCCGGCTAGTGTGCAGCACAGGACACAATTTTGCACTGCACTGTAGTATATATGACTGAGAGGAAAAACGTAGTCTTTAGACGGCGGCTATTACACTGCAAACCACTCAATTTTTCACTGCACTGTAAGATATATAACTAAGACGAAAAACGTATATTTTCTACACTCCGGCTAGTGTGCAGCACACGACACCATTTTGCACTGCACTGTAGTATATACGACTGAGGGGAAAAACAGAGTCTTTAGACGGCGGCTATTTCACCGCAAACCTCTCAATTTTTCACTGCACTGTAGGATATATAAAAAAACGTATTCCCTAGACTGACGCCACTGTACAGCACACTACATAATTGTTCACTGGACTGTAGTGTATAGAAATGATAGAAAAAATGTATTCCCTAGACTGACGCTACTGTACAGTACACTACATAATTGTTCACTGGACTGTAGTGTATAGAAATGATAGAAAAAACATATTCCCTAGACTGACGCTACTGTACAGTACACTACATAATTGTTCACTGGACTGTAGTGTATAGAAATGATAGAAAAAACATATTCCCTAGACTGACGCTACTGTACAGTACACTACATAATTGTTCACTGGACTGTAGTGTATAGAAATGATAGAAAAAACGTATTCCCTAGACTGACACTACTGTACAGTACACTACATAATTGTTCACTGGACTGTAGTGTATAGAAATGATAGAAAAAGCGTATTCCCTAGACTGCACTACAGATCCCAGCAAGCCAAGGTACAGCAGCAGCAGCAAAAATGAGTACTGAGAGGACTTTGGGCAATTTCTTTTGGGTATGTGTGGACCACGTGCTGTCCCTTCTGCCACCAGTCGCTGTGTACAGTGTGCAGCCAAGATGGCAGTAGCTGCACTACAAGTCTCAGCCAGCAGCCAGGAGGAGACCAAAAAAAAAGGTGCTTGTAGCCCTTAGAAGGGCTGTTGGGTTCTTTGTGGGTGATTCCTGCCTAACCAACATCTAAATTCAGGCCCTAACACTCTCCCTGACAGACAGCAGCTCTATCCCTAATCTCATGCAGGCGGCGTCTGACGCGAGCAGCGCGGGACCCAGGTCATCTGATTTGGCCAGCCAATCCCTGTTATCGACTTGTAGGGGCCCCACGTGATGCTAGGAGGTACCAAAGACTCCTGCATGTTAATTGGCTGAGAAAAGGCGCCTAACATGCAGGAAGAGGAAGTTGCCATTTCCTCGAGGATCGCGATATGCTCGTCCGAGTATCGTACATATGCGAATACCCTAATGCTCGAACAAGCACCAAGCTTGGACGAGCATGTTCGCTCATCTCTAATCATATTTCTTTCTGTGAGACAAACTACTGCATTAGTTTTAGTCATCAAAAAAGATACTATAAAAGAACGATGTTTCCTCAATGTCGCCTCAGCACCCCCTAAATGAGTAAAGTGTTACGAGTGCACTTTAAAAATGTAATAAATGTTCAATAAATGACGAATCCCTAGAAGAATCCAGCTTGCATTAAATGTACTGTCATTCTGAGGTGGAAAGCATTCATTGTATCAGTTTCCTTTGTGTCAAGAGGAGAAAATGGTTATATCCAATTAAAACCTTTGTGTCCTGTATGTATAATGTCCCTTTTATCATGTCAAGAATTTCTGTTGAAGTATTTTTAATCACAAGCTTAGTCTTTCCAGCTTTATGAATATTAGGTTATATTTCAGTGATGTCTGTGATTCTCTGAATCCTTCATTTTTTAAAATTATATTTGCTTTTACAAATGCGCTGTTAAAGGCATAATAGTATACAGGGTGGGCCATTTATATGGATACACCTAAATAAAATGGGAATGGTTGGTGATATTAACTTCCTGTTTGTGGCACATTAGTATATGGGAGGGTGGAAACTTTTCAAGATGGGTGGTGACCATGGTGGCCATTTTGAAGTCGCCCATTTTGGATCCAAATTTAGTTTTTTCAATGGGAAGAGGGTCATGTGACACATCAAACTTATTGAAAATTTTGCAAGAAAAACAATGGTGTGCTTGGTTTTAATGTAGCTTTATTCTTTCATGAGTCATTTACAATTTTCTAACCACTTATAAAATGTGTTCAAAGTGCTGCCCATTGTGTTGGATTGTCAATGCAACCCTCTTCTCCCACTCTTCACACACTAATAGCAATACCGCAGAAGAAATTCTAGCACAGACTTCCAGTATCCATAGTTTCAGGTGCTGCACATCTCGTATCTTCACAGCATAGACAATTGCCTTCAGATGACCCCAAAGATAAAAGGCTAAGGGGGTCAGATCGGGAGATCTTGGGGGCCAGTCAACTGCTACATGATGATGTGTTTCCCTCTTTATGCACTGAAGCTGGCACGTTCCCTGAGTTTTTCCAGCAAGATGCACCACCACATTATGGGTGTCAGGTCCAAGCATTCCTAGATGAACAGTTTCCTGGAAAGTGGATTGGTCATCGTGGGCCAGTTGACTTTTATCTTTGGGGTCATCTGAAGGCAATTGTTTTATTCTAGATGTTTGAAACATGTTAATAGGTGTTTGCATGACGTGTTTAAATAAAGGTCTGGCTTACTATGAAGGGTAGGTACCATGGTCATTGTTGGTTAGTCCATGGAGACCAAATCTTATCATATTTGGTTCTTTTACGAAGCTCCCAATGGGAGAGTTCTTCTAAGCGCGCTACATTGTTAACTTTATTAATCCACTGAGGAATAGTAGGTGGTGAATCAGATTTACGATTTTGGGCTATCAGTAGTCTGGCGCAGGCCAGGAGCACCCTGGTCAGGCATTTCCTGTCTACTGATCCATCACTAGGAAGAAGTGAGAGCAGGGCAATCGCTGGAGCCAAAGGAAGTCGGTATCCCAGTGATTCGAATAAGGAGGAGATGTGTTTAAACACTTAATTCCAAAATTCAGTCAATCTGGGGCATGACCACCAAATATGAAGAAAGCTACCAATGTGCTCCTGACATCACCAGCATTTGTCTGATGTTGTGGAGTACATCCTTTTCAGTCTATCTGGGGTTAGGTACAACCTAGATAGAATCTTATATGTGTTTTCCTGCAAAGTTATACATCTGGAGGTCATCTTAGGGGCCCAAAAGATGGTTTTTAATTCTTCAGTGTTGAAGGTTTGACCTAAATCTCTTTCCCATTCTTTAATAAAATACAGAGTTTTGGAGAGTTCAGATTCTTGTAAGGATCTACTAGTCTTTGATAATATCTTGGGCGTTTTTGAGCTGGGTTATTAACCCCTTGGCGACAATGGACGTACCGGTACGTCATGGGCGCGAGGTACTTAGCGCAACAGGGCGTACCGGTACGTCATGCATGTTAACCCCCGCTGCTCAGTGCAGCGGGGTTAACATGCTTTGATGGCGGCTGTTAGACACAGCCAGCCATCCATAGTGAAGGCCTCGGGGGGTGCCGTGCACCCCCCATAATGGCGATCGCTGTGAATGGCTGGTCTATTCAGACCAGCCATTCACAGCAAGATCCGTGTACTCGGCGGGGATAGCGCTATTCTAGCGAATCCCCGCCGAGTGTCAGGGGTTAGGGGGGGTCAGGGTGTCCCCCCGCCCCCCTGATTGGCTGTGGGCACATGGGTGGGCACATGGGTGGGCAGATGGGCGGCGGGGGGGAGACTTGTAATGTGCGGGCGGCTGCCGCGAGTGCCGCCCGCAATAATTTCTCAGGATGGCCGAGCGGTATTCAAGCAGAGTATCAGCATACAGCTGATACTCTGCTTGAAACTGCTGACATCGGTGCTGGCACCGATGTCAGCAGTTTAACCCCTTCCATGCCGCGGTCCGTAGGGACCGCTGTATGGAAGGGGTTAACAGGGAGGGAGCGCTCCCTCCCTCTCCCATCGGCGCTGCGGTGCGCTGGCAGCGCCGATGGTGTGGGCAGATGAGAGGGAGGAAGCTCCCTCTCCCTTCCATCGGGACGCTGCTCTGCTGTGGCAGCGTCCCGATGGTTACCATGGCAACCAGACGCTTTCGTCTGGCTTGCCATGGAAGCCTGTTCAAGCTCCTGCTAAAGGCAGGAGCTTGAACAGGCTATAAGAAAATACACTGCAGTACACTATACAGTGTACTGCAGTGTATTGTAAAATACCAGACCCACTGGTTCTTGAAGAACCAAGTGGATCTGAGTCAAGAAAGTGGAAAAAAAAAAAGTTAAAAAAAAGTTAAAAAAATTGATTAAAAATAAAAAAACACACAATACATAAACATGTTAGGTATCGCCACATCCGTAACAACCTGCTCTATAAAAATATTACATGAGATAGCCCCCCAGGCGAATGCTGTAAAAAAAAAATTAAAAAAACTATGCCAAAATAGCCATTTTTTTCCCTCTTCCCTCACAAAAAGTGTAATAGCAGGCGATCAAAAAGGCATATTTACCTCAAAATGGTATCAATTCAACCGTCATCTTGTCCCGCAAAAACTGTACCCTACCTGAGACAATCGCCTGAAAACTGAAAAAAATATGGCTCTCTGAAAATGGCAACACAAAAAAAATATTTTATTCTGTTCAAAAATGCATCTAATGTGTAAAACTTTCCAACAATAAAAAAGTTGGACATATTGGGTATCGCTGCGTCCGTAACAACCTGCTCTATAAAAATATTACATGAGATGGCCCCCCAGGCGAATGCTGTAAATTTTTTTTTTAAAAACTATGCCAAAATAGCCATTTTTTCCCTCTTCCCTCACAAAAAGTGTAATAGCAGTCGATCAAAAAGGCGTATTTACCCCAAAATGGTACCAATGAAAACCTCACCTCATCCTGCAAAAAATGAGCCCCCACATAAGACAATAGCTCAAAAAAATAAAAATCAATGGCTCCCGCAAACCACTCCATCAAAATCTGTGTTGTAAAATCCATATGGCGCTCCTTCTGCTCTGAGTCCTGCCATGTGCCCCCACACCAGTTTACCACAACATATGGGGTGTTGCTGTATTCAGGAGAAAATGGGTAACAAATTATGGGGGGCTTTTCTCCTGTTACCCCTTATGCAAATAAAAAAAATTGGGGCTAAAGCAACATTTTATTGGAAGAAAAAAAATTTTCATTTTCACAGCCAAGTGTTTCCAAATTCCGTAAAATGCTTAGGGGGTCAAAGTGGCCAGTACCCCCTTAATATATTCTTTGAAGGGTGTAGTTTCAAAAATGAGGTCACTTTATGAGGGTTTCCACTGTAGGGGTACGTCAGGGTCTCTCAATTACAAAATGGTGCCTAAAAACTATTCTAGCAAATTTTGCCTCCAAAATCCGTATGGCGCTCCTTTCCTTCTGACCACTGCCACAAACCCATAGAGACGTTTACCACCACATATGGGGTATTTCTGTAAACTGCAGAATCAGAGCAATGTAAATTGAGGTTTAGTTTGCTGTTAACCCTTGCTATGTTGCAAGAAAAAAAATATTAACATGAATAATCTACGAAAAAAGTGAAATTTTGAAATTTCACCTCCATTTTCCATTAATTCTTGTGGAACACCTCAAGGGTTAACAAAGTTTGTAACAGCAGTTTTTTTATAATTTGAGGGGTGTAGTTTCTAAAATGGGGTCATTTATGGTGGGTTTCATTATGTAAGCCCCTCAAAATCACTTTATATCTGCATTGGTGCTAAAAAAAAATGGTTTTGGAAAATTTGGTGAAAATTTGAAAAATGGCTTTTAAACTTCTAAGCCTCCTAATGTCCTAAAAAAGTAAAATGATGTTTACAAAATGATGCCAACATAAAGTAGACATATGGGGAATGTAAAATAATAACTATTTTTGGAGGTATTACGGTGTATTTTGAAAGTAGAGAAATTGAAATTTGGAAATTTGGAAATTTTTCAGAATTTTTGGTAAATTTTGGATTTTTTCATAAATAAGGGTGAAATATACTGACTCAAATTTATGACTGTCATGAAGTACAATGTGTCACGAGAAAACAATCTCAGAATGGCCTGGATAAGTAAAAGCGTTCCAAAGTTATTACCACATAAAGTGACACATGTCAGAATTCAAAAATTTGGCCCATACATTAAGGCCAAAATGGGCTCTGTCCTCAAGGGGTTAATTTTTCAAACCGTGTTAGATCGGCCCATGAAACGCACCTAGGTTTTAGAGGAGAACAATAAGAAAAAAATATTTTTCATTAGACCTCAGGTCAGACCACCAATGTTAATCAGACCTTAGCTGACAACCCCAATCAAACCCCAATGTTCATAGGACCCCAATAAGACCTCAGATCAGACCCCCCAATCAGACCTCAGCTCAGACCCCAATGTGAATGACCCCCAATCATACCTCAGATAAGAGCCCCATGCCTCTCATCAGCCCCCATATGCCTCTCATATTAGCCCCCAGCAGCCCCATTGCCTCATATTAGCCCCCAGCAGCCTCAATTGCCTCATATTAGCCCCCAGCAGCCCTCATTACCTCATATCAGCACCTAGTAGCCCCTATTGCCTCTCATATTATCCCCCAGGAGCCCCCTTTGCTTCTGATCAGCCCCCTTGCTTCAGGTCAGCCCCCAGCAGCCCCCTTTGCCTCAGATTAGCCCCCCCAACAGCCCCCTTTGCCTCAGGTCAACCCCTCAGCCTCAGGTCAGCCTTGAGTACCTTATATTTAAAATAAAAAAGCCACTTACCTTTCCTGCTCCTGGACGCGCTCTGCTTCCTCCTGCCGCCGGTTGTGCTGTGAACTGGCGCGCACAGCGTGAGGTCACAGAGCGCCCTCACACTGTGCGCAACACAGCACAGCCGACAGCCGAGGACCAGGAAGCGGTGAGTACAGAGCCTTTACCGCTTCCTGGTCCTCTGGTGCTAATGAGCGCTTCCATAATGGAAGCGCTCATTAGCATTCGCCCCATAAGACGCAGGGGCATTTTCTTATGCGGCGAAAAATACGATAATTATATTGAACAGTGTTTAAGTGGGGAATTTTAAGTTTCTTACTTAGATCAGTTTGGGCAGGGATTGTGCCATTGTCATCTAAAATATCTTCCACAGGTATCTCACAGGTTCTAGTCTTAGGGGGTAATGACAGAAATCCTGGATCTGTGTGTCTAAAACAGACTCTAAGTAGAGGATAAGGGAATTCCACACAGTGTTTCCTGATAGAGTCTTCTTTCCAGATGCCTAGGGTGGATGCAGCTAGTGAACCCGTAGTTTTGGTTTTCTCCAGATTTTTGGGGTCCTCAAACACGATATGTCTTAAAGGGAGTTGTATCAACTGTTCCTCTAGATTGATCCATTGTTTAAGCTAGGGTCGCCTTATCCAGTCAATAATTTGCGCTAACTGCACTGTCTTGTAAAATCTGTGCAGCGAAGTTAAGCTGATTCCTCCACGGGTAAAAGGCAATTGTAGA
Organism: Rhinella marina; assembly: GCA_900303285.1. Lineage (NCBI taxonomy): Eukaryota > Metazoa > Chordata > Amphibia > Anura > Bufonidae > Rhinella > Rhinella marina. The sequence continues at coordinate 17,997 of ONZH01023786.1, read as the reverse complement.
ATTTAGTGAGAAATTCTAGGTTTAATTGAGCCCCAGACATATCTGGAACAGATTCTGTGAATCTGGTAAAAGAATGATATGGGTAATCTAATTGGGAGAAGCAAATAGGTAATTTTGGGAATAATTGTTGGCAACCATGAGTTTAATAGCTCAGGAATTTCTTTCAATAGTGGTTGATAATTAGTTTTATATAGGGTCCTATAATCAAAAGTAACATTCACTCCTAGAAATTTAACAGATTTGGAGGTCCACACAAATGGGGTAGTTTGTTTGAGGGGTTCAATAATGTGGGAATGGACAGTTATACCCAGGGCTATACCAAGGGTTGATTTTATGGTTGGATATATACCCAAAGGCGTCAAAAATTTGTAGGATAACTGGGAAAGCTTGTTTAGGGTTTGAAATGAGTAGGAGAAGGTCATCAGCATACACTGCTTGTTTATATTCAGTCTCTCCCAAAATCAAACCTCTCACCTCTTTTGTCTGTATGATCTTTTGTAGTAAGGGCTCGAGAGTTAGAATAAACTGGATAGGTGATAAAGGGCATCCTTGTCTGGTGCCGTTATTTATAGTAAAAGACAGGGATAAAATATCATTAACCCTGATGTAGGCACACGGGGAAGCATACATGGTAAAAATTGATTCTATAAATTGGAGAGGGAAGCCAAATTTCACCAGAGTGGCACGCACAAAGGGCCATGCCACCTTGTCGAAGGCCTTCTCTGTATCAGTCCCCAGCAGCACCAAAGGTCTCTTTGTTTGGTGAGACTAATTGAATTGATTACTTTGTACGTGTTGTCTCTACCTTCACGTCCCGGGATAAATCCTGTTTGGTCTGGATGGATTAAATCACCAAGTAATGGTTTAATTCTAGATGCTAGTATCTTAGCATAAACTTTAACGTCTATATTTAATAAAGAGATGGGGCGATAGTTGGAGCACAAGGTGAGACCTTTTTGTGGCTTGTGTATTAATGTGATATAGGCCGCTAGAGACTGAGGCAGAAAAGGGGCACCTGTCAGAGAGGAATTGAAGGCTTTCAATAGGGAAGGAGATAAAACTTCTGAAAAAGTATGGTAATATAATAATGGTAACCCATCTGGGCCAGGTGATCTCCCCTTCGCCATGGATCTCAAAGTGGCCTTCACCTCCTGTTCCTGTATGGGTTGCAAAAAGGTGGTAGCCTGTTCTTCAGAAAGGGAGGGCAGTGAAATCTCCTGTCTTTAATAACATCAGAATCAGACATCAGAATCAGATTTGTTGATATTATACAAATAAGAATAATATTTGTGAAAAGATTTAGCTATATCTTTGTCATCTTTGGACAAAGAGTTGTCATCTTGTTTGATAGCTGAAATTCTGGATTTTCCTCTGCTTGCTTTATCATAGCAATCATAAATTTTGTGGGTTTGTTGCCATGGGCAAAAAACTTTTGTCTCAAAGATAGGTAGTACTTTGTAGACTGAACATTAAGAATATTCTTTAATTCTTCTCGCTTTTCAGTCAATTCAGCTAAATGTTGATCAGCTAAAGAGCGCTTATGTATGGCTTCTAATTTAGTTATAGCTGTGTAAAGAGTGGAAATTTTCTCTTTCCTTTTTTTGTTCTGATAAGAGGCTAGTGAGATGAAAGCTCCTCTAATAACAACTTTGTGTGATTCCCATAGTAGATGGGGGGAGATATCTTCTGCTGCATTAAGTGAGAAATATTCTTTGAGAGTATTTTCTATTTTTTTCTTAGCATCTGGACTATCTAAAATCGTTTCATTTAATCTCCATATATAATCTTTAGGTCTGACTATGGGGGAGTTAAAGGTGAGGAAAACAGGAGAGTGATCTGAGTGGATCATGGTGCCTATGTGGGCTTCCGAGCACAGGTGAGAGTGTTGTATGGGTATCAACCAGTAATCCAATCTGTGGTATGACGAATGGGGAGCTGAAAAGTGTGTATAATCCTCGCATTGGGGATTTAGGGATCTCCATATATCTATAAGATTACTCCTTTCAGTGCTTTTTTGATGGTTGGAATCGACAGCAGATTTACCCGTAGAGGAATCGAGCGTAGGATCAAGTGATACATTTAGATCTCCCGCATACAGAGTAACACCTTCCCTAAACTCCTCAAGTAGTTACAGCACTTCAATAAACCAAGGTTTGTGTGCCTATATGTTGGCAAAAGTATACAGTTGTATATCGATGTGTTCTTTCAAAAATAGATATCTGCCATTGGCGTCTATTTTCGTTTCTTTTAGTGTGAAGGTGGTGTGTTTGTGGAAACCTATGCTCACACCCAATCTGTTCGAGAATTAGGAGGTACTGTGGAACCAAAGGTTATATGATGACCTGGATAGATTCGGTACTTTTTTGTGTTTAAAAAGGGTCTCTTGAATAAATACTATATGGACCTTTTCTTTGTGGAAGTGTCTTAGGATTTGTCCTCTTTTCGGTGGGGATTATAGGCCTCTTACATAATATGTCACTAATCTAAGACTAGCCATTTTTTGTTAAAGTGTTGCACTGGGGTGTGAGGTAATGTAGCATACCCTGTGTAGAAGCCATCAAGGTCATTTGTTCCTGTCGACAGACCGGTGGATAGGATGCATTGCACCAAGGAGATGAAGAAGGGGTGGGGGTGGAATATTGACTGCAAAACAGAGAAAATATGTAAACAACAAACATAATAATATAACAAATCCTCCAATTATGTAGGATAGTCAGCAAGGACAGCAATTAGCTCCTGGAGGAACCTAGCAAGGTTCCGAGACCGCATCTGTTTTAATAGATGTGGTAGAAGGAGGGTAGAAAATATCTAAAGGTTAATCAATGGACATAACCCATGTTATACACAGGAGAGTATTAAATGTAGGTAGAGAACTACTGGAATATAAAGAGAACCAACTTTAAAAATAACTACTTTGTATAAGAGACCACCTCCACTCACTCAGTTTAAGGGTTCAAACCCTTATGGAGAATATAATTGTTCATGACTCTCCAGAACCAAGTGTCCAGGTAGGGTCAGAGAAAGGTATATGGCGACAATAAAGTGGTGGAGAGTGAGAGTGGGTCTCAGACACAGTTATGCCCATCAGGGCCGCCTATCAATTCAAATGCAGTTTCATTACCCCTCTGAGAAAATTCTGCGAGGAGTCAGTTTCTCTTGTCTTTTCTTGGGTCTTTGTGGTTTGCCGTGGCTTACTAATTCCCAAGGAGTTCGGGGAGTAATCTCAGAAGGGGTGAGTATGTCATTTGTTGCAGCCCAGTCCGGGATGTCTAGGTCTTTCTCTCATTTCTATACACTACAGTCCAGTGAACAATTATGTAGTGTACTGTACAGTAGCGTCAGTCTAGGGAATATGTTTTTCTCTCATTTCTATACACTACAGTCCAGTGAACAATTATGTAGTGTACTGTACAGTAGCGTCAGTCTAGGGAATGCGTTTTTCTCTCATTTCTATACACTACAGTCCAGTGAACAATTATGTAGTGTACTGTACAGTAGCATCAGTCTAGGGAATGCGTTTTTCTCTCATTTCTATACACTACAGTCCAGTGAACAATTATGTAGTGTACTGTACAGTAGCGTCAGTCTAGGGAATACGTTTTTCTCTCATTTCTATAAACTACAGTCCAGTGAACAATTATGTAGTGTACTGTACAGTAGCTTCAGTCTAGGGAATACGTTTTTCTCTCATTTCTATACACTACAGTCCAGTGAACAAATATGTAGTGTACTGTACAGTAGCGTCAGTCTAGGGAATACGTTTTTCTCTCATTTCTATACACTACAGTCCAGTGAACAATTATATAGTGTGCTGTACAGTAGCGTCAGACTAGGGAATACATTTTTTCTCTCATTTCTATACACTACAGTCCAGTGAACAATTATGTAGTGTGCTGTACAGTAGCGTCAGTCTAGAAAATACGTTTTTTTTATATATCCTACAGTGCAGTGAAAAATTGAGTGGTTTGCGGTGCAATAGCCGCCGTCTAAAGACTACGTTTTTCCTCTCAGTCATATATACTACAGTGCAGTGCGAAATTGTGTTGTGTGCTGCACACTAACTGGAGTGTAGAAAATATATGTTTTTTCCTCTCAGTTATATATTATACAGTGCAGTGCAAAATTCTGTCGTGTGCTGCACACTTGCCGGAGTGTAGAAAATATACATTTTTCTTCTCAGTCATATACACTACAGTAAAGTGCAAAATTCTGTTGTGTGCTGCACACTAGCTGGATAGTAGAAAATATATGTTTTTCCTCTCAGTTATATATTATACAGTGCAGTGCAAAATTCTGTCGTGTGCTGTACACTAGCCGGATAGTAGAAAATATACGTTTTTCCTCACAGTTATATATTATGCAGTGAAAAATTATGTCGTGTGCTGCACACTAGCCGGAGTGTAGAAAATATACGTTTTTTCTCTCAGTTATATATCATACATTGCAGTGAAAAATTCTGTCGTGTGCTGCACACTAGCCTGAGTGTAGAAAATATACTTTTTTCCTCTCAGTTATATATCAAACATTGCAGTAGAAAATTGAGTGGTTTGCGGTACAATAGCCACCGTCTAAAGACTACGTTTTTTCTCTCAGTTATATATCATACAGTGCAGTGAACATACAAAATGTTGAACCCAAGGAATAAGGGTCGAGGACGAGGATGTGATCCTGGGCAGGGTGACACAGTACATGTTGATGAGGAAGCAGTGGAAAGCCGCAGAGTTTCACTCCCTAGCTTCATCTCGCAACTTACTGGTTCACGTGGTACACCATGGATGGCGGACAATGCGTCCAGTAATTTATCCACCACCCAGTCTTCCACGCAGTCCACCCATGCTAGCCAAGGGAGTAGACCTCTGGCTCCTCCAGCTCAACCTCCTTCCCCCCAGCCTGCCCCCCCACGGAAAGTATGGATTCAGATCAGGCATACTCACATGAACTCTTTTCAGGACCCTACCCAGAGATACAAACCACTGCATAACAGTAACCTGAGCAGTTGCTCTGTCCCGATGCCCAAAATTTAGAACTTTCACAGTCTGTGGGTGATGAGAGTGTGGACTTAGTGCAAGTAGTGCGTGAAGAGGTGTCGGATGATATTGATGATGATGATGATGATGAGACACGGTTGTCAGACAGTTACGTTTTTGTCAGGGCAGTAAGTCCGAGGGGGGAGCAGAGTGAGGAATCGGAGGAAGAGCTGGTGGATGATGAGGTGACTGACCCTAGCTGGGTTGGTAATCCAACTCAAGACAGTGCTTCTGAGGGGGAGGCAAGTGCAGCACCAGAACAGGTTGGAAGAGGCAGTGGGGTGGCCAGAGGGAGAAGCAGGGCCAGAGCAGGTAGATCAGCAACTGTTTCACGGAGTCAAGCTCCCGTGCTGAGGCCTACATGTTCACAAGACTGGAGGTTTTTTAAAGAAAGTGAGGATGACCGACAGACTGTGGTGTGCAACCTGTGCCACACCAGGATCAGCAGGGGAGCAATCACTACCAGCCTAACCACTACCAGCATGCGCAGGCATATGAGTGCTAAATACCCGACTCAGTGGAACCAAGGCCATTCACCTCCTGCGGATGACACCACTGCCCCTTCCCTGTGTCACATGCTGGCTCGGCGAGTCAACCCCCCGCCCAGGACACCGGCACGAGCGCCTCCGGGCCGTACAACCACCCCTTCACCTCCACGATCCTCCACAACCTCCACCAATGTGTCCCAGCACAGCGTTCAGCTGTCTGTGCAGCAGACATTTGAGCAAAAGCGCAAATACAATTCCAGCCACCCACATGCACAAGCCCTAAACGTCCACATCTCCAAATTGTTGAGCCTGGAGATGCTGCCCTATAGACTGGTAGAGACTGAGGATTTCCGCAACCTGATGGCGGTGGCTGTCCCTCGGTACTTGTTCCCCAGCCGCCACTATTTTTCCCGATGTGCCGTCCCAGTCCTACACCAGCACGTGTCACAGAACATCATCCGTGCCCTGACCAACGCGGTTAGTGATAAGGTCCACCTAACCACGGACACGTGGAAAAGTGCTGCCGGGCAGGGACACTATATCTCACTAACGGCACATTGGGTTAATTTGGTGGAGGCTGGGACCGAGTCTGACCCTGGGGCCGCTCATGTACTTCCCACACATTGCGGGGCCTACCTCGGTCACGGTTTCTCAGATGTACTATGCCTCTTCCTCCAACCCCTCCTCCTCCTCCGAATTACCATCCGTGGGCACGGCGCCTTCAGTCCATAGCTCTAGGCGCAGCAGCACTGCCATGGGTAAGCGCCAGCAGGCGGTGCTCAAACTGCTGAGCTTAGGTGACAAAAGAACACCGCCCAAGAGCTGTTACAGGGCATCACGGCGCAGACCGATCTGTTGCTGGCACCGCTGAACCTCAAGCCAGGCATGGTTGTGTGTGACAACGAGCGTAACCTGGTGGCGGCTCTGCAACTCGGCAGACTGACACATGTGCCATGCCTGGCCAACGTGTTCAATCTCATAGTTCAGCGGTTCCTCAAGACATACCCCAATTTGTCAGATTTGCTCACCAAGGTGCGCCGCATCTGTGCGCATTTCGAAAGTCAACCACAGATGCTGCCACTCTAAGGGCAGCGCAGCGGCGCCTACAACTGCCAGCTCACTGACTGTTGTGCGACATGCCCAAGAGATGGAATTCAACATTAAACATGTTATCCAGAGTTTACCAGCCAGATGTCAACTTCCACCAGAACTGGTAGTCAGGTCAGTCAGCTTCCTCAAGTCTACAATGAGGAGTGGACGTGGATGTCTGATATCTGTCAGGTGTTAAGCAACTTTGAGGAGTCAACACAGATGGTCAGCGGCGATGCCGCCATTATCAGCCTCACCATCCCGCTGCTTTGCCTGTTGAAAAACTCACTGCTCAGCATGAAGTCAGAAGCTTTGCGCTTGTCACAGGAGATGGGGGAAGAAGATACGTCGCTTGATAGCCAGAGCACCCTCCGGTCTGTTTCTCAGCGCGTATTGGAGGAGGGGGATGAGGATGAGGAGGAAGAGGAGGAGAATGTTGCCGAGACAGAAGAGGGTATCAATGCTCAGTCCTTCTTAACTCTTGAGCGTGTATGGGCTGAAGAGGAGGAGGAGGAGAAGGAAAATGGAGAGTCAGGCCAGTGAGGAGAGGGAATTCTTGCGTGTTGGGACTCTGGCGCACATGGCAGACTTCATGTTAGGCTGCCTATCCCGTGACCCTCGCGTTAGAAGCATTTTTTCAAACACTGATTACTGGGTGTTCACTCTCCTGGACCCACGGTACAAGCAGAACCTTTCCACTCTCATCACTGTAGAGGAAAGGAGTATGAGAGTGAATCAATATCAACAGGCCCTGGTGCACAAGCTGAAACAATCCTTCCCATCTGACACCGCTAGCGGCAGAGGACGTGGTTCTGTGGGCCAAGTAGCGGGGGAGAAAAGGCGAGCAGGCAGCTTGTCCAGCACTGGCAGGGAACGCTCTCCAAGGCCTTTGCCAGTTTTATGTCACCCCAGCAAGACACTGTCACCTGTCCCCAGTCTAGGCAGAGTAGGGGGGAGCTGTACAGAAAGATGGTGAGGGAGTACCTAGCTGACCATACCAACGTTCTGACTGATCACTCTGCTCCATACAACTACTGGGTTATAAAGCTGGACACGTGGCCTGAACTGGCGCTGTACGCCTTGGAGGTGATTGCCTGCCCTGCCGCTAGCGTGTTGTCAGAGCGGGTATTCAGTGCAGCTGGTGGCATCTTCAATGATAAGCGTACACGCCTGTCAACTGAGAGCGCTGACAGGCTGACGCTTATTAAAATGAACAAAGTATGGATTTCACCGGAATTCAAATCTCCTCCGGGGGAAAGCAGCTAAAGAATAAGATTCCTTATGTATCCGATTCCTCTCCTCTAAACCTCCTCCTTCTCTTCATTGCCAAACGCTGACCCAAAAGGGAATTTTTCAGAGGGCCAACTGGCACTCTTGTAAGACAATGTTTCCGGAGGGCCACCTACAGGCCCTCTCTCCAAACAATTTTTCCGGATCGTCAACTACAGACTCTCTAAAACCATTTTTCAGGAGCGTCAACTACAGACACTCTAAAACAATTATTCAGGAGTGTCAACCACAGACACAAAAAAAAAATGTTTTTCGAAAGGTTCGACTACAGCCATTTGACTGCAATCTCAGTCGGACAAAGGTATTGGTGGTGTCACCGCCATGCTGTGTCAGGCTAAATTTTTTGGTGGTTCACCTGCTACCTCAGTCTAACTCGATCACTCTGTTGTCACCGCCGCCATACAGGGACACGCTAAAGTTTTTATGTGCTTCGCCTGCTACCTCACTCTAACTCGGACACTCTGTTGTCACCGCCGCCATACAGGGTCACGCTAAATTTTATTTGTTCTTCGCCTGCTACCTCAATCTAACTCTGTCACTCTTGTCACCGCTATGCTGCGTCACGTTAAATTTTATTTGTTTTTCGCCTGCTACCTCACTCTAACTCATTCACTCAGTTGTCACCGCCATAGTGGGTTGCACTATAACAGCCCAAGTCTGCACAGTCCTTTTTTTCTCTCTAACTGATCGATACTACACGTCACATTAGAAAATACATTTTTTTGCTCTCAGTTAATAAACATATATTTGAAAAAGTTCAATGGAACAATTTTCTGGGTTGAACTATACCAGGCCGAGTCTGCACAATCCTTTGTTTCTCTCTAATTGCTATATACTACACGTGACGTTAGAAAATACGTTTTATTGCTCTGTTATACAAATATATTTGAAAAAGGTCACTGTGGGACAATTTTCTGGGTAGCTCTATGCCAGGCCCAGTCTGCACAATCCTTTCTCTCTAATTGATATATAATACAGTTATATATACAAAATTTTGAACCCAACAGGGGTGCCACCACTACCAGCCTAACCAACACCAGCATGCGCATATGAGTGCTAATCACCCAACTCAATGGAACCATGGTCGTTCACCTCCTGCGGGTCACACCACTGCTCCTTCCCCTGTGTCACTTGCTGCCTCTGCGAGTCAACCCCCCGCCCAGTACCCCTGCACGAGCGCCTCCCGCCCAAAAACTACCCCTTTGCCTCCACGATCCTCCACACTGTCCACCAATGTGTCCCTGCAAAGCGTTCAGCTGTCATTAGATCAGACATTGGAGCGCAAGCGGAAATAACGTTCAACCCACCCACATGCACAAGCCCTCAACGTCCACATACAGAGCCACACTAAATTTCAATGTGCTTCGCCTACTCCCGCAGTGTAACTCGTTCACTCTGTAGTCACAGTCATACAGGGCCACGATAATTATTTATGTGCTTTGCCTGCTACTGCAGTGTTTTTCGGTCACTCTGTTGTCACAGCCATACAGGGCCACGCAAAATTTTAATGTGCTTCGTCTGCTCCCGCAGTGTAACTCGGTCACTCTGTAGTCACAGCCATTACGGGCCATGCAAAATTTTAATGTGCTTCCCCTGCTCCCGCAGTGTAATTCGGTCACTCTGTAGTCACAGCCATACAGGGCGACGATAAATTTTAATATGCTTCGCCTGCTCCCGCAATGTAACTCGGTTACTCTGTAGTCACAGCCATACAGGGCCACGATAAATTTTAATGTGCTTCGTCTGCTCCCGCAGTGTAACTCGGTCACTCTGTAGTCACAGCCATACAGGGCGACGCTAAATTTTAATGTGCTTCGCCTGCTCCCGCAGTGTAACTCGGTTACTCTGTAGTCACAGCCATACAGGGCCACGATAAATTTTAATGTGCTTCGTCTGCTCCGGAAGTGAAACTCGGTCACTCTGTAGTCACAGCCATTCAGGGCCAAGCTAAATTTTAATGTGCTTCGCCTGCTCCCGCAGTGTAACTCGGTCACTCTGTAGTCATAGCCATACAGGGCCACGCTAAATTTTGATGTGGTTCGCCTGCTCCCGCAGTGTAACTCGGTCACTCTGTAGTCACAGGCATACAGTGCCACAATAAATTTTTATGTGCTTCGCCTGGTCCCGCAGTGTAACTCGGTCACTCTGTAGTCACAGCCATACAGGGCCAAGATAAATTTTAATGTGCTTCGCCTGCTCCCGCAGTGTAACTCGGTCACTCTGTAGTCACAGCTATACAGGGCCACGCTAAATTTTAATGTGCTTCGCCTGCTCCCGCAGTGTAACTCGGTCACTCTGTAGTCACAGCCATACAGGGCCACGCTAAATTTTAATGTGCTTCGCTTGCTCCCGATATGTAACTCAGTCAATCTGTAGTCACAGCCATACAGGCCCACGATAAATTTTTATGTGCTTCGCCTGCTACCGCAGTGTTTTTCGGTAACTCTGTTGTCACAGCCATAAAGGGCCATGCTAAATTTTTATGTGCTTCGCTTGCTCCCGCAGTGTAACTGTGTCACTCTGTAGTCACAGCCATACAGGGCCAAGCTAAATTTTAATGTGCTTCGCCTGCTGCCGCAGTGTAATTCGGTCACTCTGTAGTCACAGCCATACAGGGCCACGATAAATTTTTATGTGCTTCGTCTGCTACCGCAGTGTAACTTGGTCACTCTGTAGTCACAGCCATACAGGGCCACGCTAAATTTTAATGTGCTTCGCCTGCTACCGCAGTGTAACTTGGTCACTCTGTAGTCACAGCCATACAGGGCCACGCTAAATTTTAATGTGCTTCGCCTGCTCCCGCAGTGTAACTCGGTCACTGTGTAGTCACAGCCATACAGGGCCACAATAAATTTTTATGTGCTTCGCCTGCTCCCGCAGTGTAACTCGGTCACTCTGTAGTCACAGCCATACAGGGCCACGATAAATTTTTATGTGCTTTGTCTGCTACCGCAGTGTTTTTCGGTCACTCTGTTGTCACAGCCATACAGGGCCACGCTAAATTTTAATGTGCTTCGCCTGCTCCAGCAGTGTAACTCGGTCACTCTGTTGTCACAGCCATACAGGGTCACACTAAATTTTTATGTGCTTCGCCTGCTCCCACGGTGTAACTCGGTCACTCTGTAGTCACAGCTATACCGGGCCACGCTAAATTTTAAAGTGTTTCGCCTGCTCCCGCAGTATAACTCGGTCACTCTGTAGTCACAGCCATACAGGGCCATGCAAAATTTTAATGTGCTTCGCCTGCTCTCGATATGTAACTCGCTCACTCTGTAGTCACAGCCATACAGGCCCACGCTAAATTTTTATGTGCTTCGCCTGCTCCCGCAGTGTAACTGGGTCACTCTGTATTCACAGCATACAGGGCCATGCTAAATTTTAATGTGCTTCGCCTGCTGCCGCAGTGTAACTCGGTCACTCTGTAGTCACAGCCATACAGGGCCACGATAAATTTTTATGTGCTTCGTCTGCTACCACAGTGTTTTTCGGTCACTCTGTATTCACAGCCATACAGGGCCACGCTAAATTTTAATGTGCTTCGCCTGCTACCGCAGTGTAACTTGGTCACTCTGTAGTCACAGCCATACAGGGCCACAATAAATTTTTATGTGCTTCGCCTGGTCCCGCAGTGTAACTCGGTCACTCTGTAGTCACAGCCATACAGGGCCACAATAAATTTTTATGTGCTTCGCCTGGTCCCGCAGTGTAACTCGGTCACTCTGTAGTCAAAGCCATACAGGGCCAAGCTAAATTTTAATGGTCTCCGCCTGCTCCCGCAGGGTAACTCGGTCACTCTGTAGTCACAGCCATACAGGGCCATGATAAATTTTTATGTGCTTTGTCTACTACCGCAATGTTTTTCGGTCACTCTGTTGTCACAGCCATACAGGGCCACGCTAAATTCGTATGTTCTTCGCCTGCTGCCGCAGTGTAACTCGGTCACTCTTTTGTCACAGCCATACAGGGTCACACTAAATTTTTATGTGCTTCGCCTGCTCCCACGGTGTAACTCGGTCACTCTAAAGTCACAGCTATACAGGGCCACGCTAAATTTTAAAGTGTTTCGCCTGCTCCCGATATGTAACTCGCTCACTCTGTAGTCACAGCCATACAGGCCCACGCTAAATTTTTATGTGCTTCGCCTGCTCCCGCAGTTTTTTTAGGTCACTCTGTTGTCACAGCCATACAGGACCATGCTAAATTTTTAGGTGCTTCGCCTGCTCCCGCAGTGTAACTGGGTCACTCTGTATTCACAGCATACAGGGCCACGCTAAATTTTGTTGTGCTTCGCCTGCTCATGCAGTGTAACTCGGTCACTCTGTAGTAACAGCCATACAGGGCCACGATAAATTTTTATGTGCTTCGTCTGCTACCGCAGTGTTTTTCGGTCTCTCTTTAGTCACAGCCATACAGGGCCACGATAAATTTTTATGTGCTTTGTCTGCTTCCGCAGTGTTTTTCGGTCACTCTGTTGTCACAGCCATACAGGGCCACGCTAAATTTGTATGTGCTTCGCCTGCTCCCACGGTGTAACTCGGTCACTCTGTAGTCACAGCTATACAGGGCCACGCTAAATTTTAAAGTGCTTCGCCTGCTCCCGCAGTATAACTCGGTTACTTTGTAGTCACAGCCATACAGGGCCATGCAAAATTTTTAATGTGCTTCGCCTGCTCCCGATATGTAACTCGCTCACTCTGTAGTCACAGCCATACAGGCCCACGCTAAATTTTTATGTGCTTCGCCTGCTCCCGCAGTGTAACTGGGTCACTCTGTATTCACAGCATACAGGGACACGCTAAATTTTAATGTGCTTCGCCTGCTCATGCAGTGTAACTCGGTCACTCTGTAGTAACAGCCATATAGGGCCACAATAAATTTTTATGTGCTTCGTCTGCTACCGCAGTGTTTTTCGGTCACTCTGTTGTCACAGCCATACAGGACCACGCTAAATTTTAATGTGCTTCGCCTGCTACCACAATGTAACTCAGTCACTCTGTAGTCACAGCCATACAGGGCCACGCTAAATTTTAATGTGCTTCGCCTGCTCCCTATATGTAACTCGGTCACTCTGTAGTCATAGCCATACAGGCCCACGCTAAATTTTTCTTGCGCTTCGCCTGCTCCCGCAGTGTAACTGGGTCACTCTGTAGTCATAGCCATACAAGGCCATGCTAAATTTTTATTTGCTTCGCCTGCTCCCGCAGTGTAACTGGGTCACTCTGTAGTCACAGCCATACAGGGCCACGATAAATTTTTATGTGCTTCGTCTGCTACCGCAGTGTTTTTCGGTCACTCTGTTGTCACAGCCATACAGGGCCACGCTAAATTTTTATGCTCTTCGCTTGCTCCCGCAGTGTAACTCGGTCACTCTGTTGTCACAGACATACAGGGTCACACTAATTTTTTATGTGCTTCACCTGCTCGCGCAGTGTAACTCTGTCACTCTGTAGCCACAGGCATACAGTGCCACAATAAATTTTTATGTGCTTCACCTGTCCCGCAGTGTAACTCGGTCACTCTGTAGTCACAGCCATACAGGGCCAAGCTAAATTTTAATGTGCTTCGCCTCGTCCCTCAGTGTAACTCGGTCACTCTGTAGTCACAGCCATACAAGGCGACGCAAAATTTTAATGTGCTTTGCCTGCTCCCGATATGTAACTCGGTAACTCTGTAGTCACAGCCATACAGGCCCACGCTAAATTTTTATGTGCTTCGCCTGCTCTCGCAGTGTTTTTCGGTCACTCTGTTGTCACAGCCATAAAGGGCCATGCTAAATTTTTATGTGCTGCGCCTGCTCCCGCAGTGTAACTGTGTCACTCTGTAGTCACAGCCTTACAGGGCCACGCTAAATTTTAATGTGCTTCGCCTGCTCCCGCAGTGTAACTCGGTCACTCTGTAGTCACAGCCATACAGGGCCACGATAAATTTTTATGTGCTTCGTCTGCTACCACAGTGTTTTTCGGTCACTCTGTTGTCACAGCCATAAAGGGCCACGCTAAATTTTAATATACTTCGCCTGCTCCCGCAGTGTAACTCGGTCACTCTGTAGTCACAGCCATACAGTTCCACGCTAAATTTTAATGTGCTTTGCCTGCTCCCACAGTGTAACTCGGTCACTCTGTAGTCATAGCCATACAGGGCCACACTAAATTTTAATGTGCTTCGCCTGCTCCCACAGTGTAACTCGATCACTCTGTAGTCAAAGCCATATAGGGCCAAGCTAAATTTTAATGTGCTTCGCCTGCTCCCACAGGGTAACTCGGTCACTCTGTAGTCATAGCCATACAGGGCCACGATAAATCTTAATGTGCTTCGCCTGCTCCCGCAGTGTAAACTCGGTCACTCTGTAGTCACAGCCATACAGGGCCACGCTAAATTTTAATGTGCTTCGCCTGCTCCCACAGTGTAACTCAGTCACTCTGTAGTCACAGCCATACAGGGCCACGATAAATTTTTATGTGCTTCGTCTGCTACCGCAGTGTTTTTTCGGTCACTCTGTTGTCACAGCCATACAGGACCACGCTAAATTTTAATGTGCTTCGCCTGCTACCACAATGTAACTCAGTCACTCTGTAGTCACAGCCATACAGTTCCACGCTAATTTTAATGTGCTTTGCCTGCTCCCACAGTGTAACTCGGTCACTCTGTAGTCATAGCCATACAGGGCCACGCAAAATTTTAATGTGCTTCGCCTGCTCCCGATATGTAACTCGGTAACTCTGTAGTCACAGCCATACAGGCCCACGCTAAATTTTATGTGCTTCGCCTGCTCCCGCAGTGTTTTTCGGTCACTCTGTTGTCACAGCCATAAGGGCCATGCTAAACTTTTATGTGCTGCACCTGCTCCCGCAGTGTAACTGTGTCACTCTGTAGTCACAGCCCTTACAGGGCCACGCTAAATTTTAATGTGCTTCGCCTGCTCCCGCAGTGTAACTCGGTCACTCTGTAGTCACAGCCATACAGGGCCACGATAAATTTTTATGTGCTTCGTCTGCTACCACAGTGTTTTTCGGTCACTCTGTTGTCACAGCCATAAAGGGCCACGCTAAATTTTAATATAATTCGCCTGCTCCCGCAGTGTAACTCGGTCACTCTGTAGTCACAGCCATACAGTTCCACGCTAAATTTTAATGTGCTCTTGCCTGCTCCCACAGTGTAACTCGGTCACTCTGTAGTCATAGCCATACAGGGCCACGATAAATTTTTATGTGCTTCGTCTGCTACCGCAGTGTTTTTCGGTCACTCTGTTGTCACAGCCATACAGGGCCACGCTAAATTTTAATGTGCTTCGCCTGCTACCGCAGTGTAACTTGGTCACTCTGTAGTCACAGCCATACAGGGCCACGCTAAATTTTAATGTGCTTCGCCTGTTCCCGCAGTGTAACTCGGTCACTCTGTAGTCACAGCCATACAGGGCCACAATAAATTTTCATGTGCTTCGCCTGCTCCCGCAGGGTAACTCGGTCACTCTGTAGTCACAGCCATACAGGGCCACAATAAATTTTTATGTGCTTCGTCTGCTACCGCAGTGTTTTTCGGTCACTCTGTTGTCACAGCCATACAGGACCACGCTAAATTTTAATGTGCTTCGCCTGCTACCACAATGTAACTCAGTCACTCTGTAGTCACAGCCATACAGGGCCACGCTAAATTTTAATGTGCTTCGCCTGCTCCCTATATGTAACTCGGTCACTCTGTAGTCATAGCCATACAGGCCCACGCTAAATTTTTCTTGCGCTTCGCCTGCTCCCGCAGTGTAACTGGGTCACTCTGTAGTCATAGCCATACAAGGCCATGCTAAATTTTTATTTGCTTCGCCTGCTCCCGCAGTGTAACTGGGTCACTCTGTAGTCATAGCCATACAGGGCCACGATAAATTTTTATGTGCTTCGTCTGCTACCGCAGTGTTTTTCGGTCACTCTGTTGTCACAGCCATACAGGGCCACGCTAAATTTTTATGCTCTTCGCTTGCTCCCGCAGTGTAACTCAGTCACTCTGTTGTCACAGACATACAGGGTCACACTAATTTTTTATGTGCTTCACCTGCTCGCGCAGTGTAACTCTGTCACTCTGTAGCCACAGGCATACAGTGCCACAATAAATTTTTATGTGCTTCACCTGGTCCCGCAGTGTAACTCGGTCACTCTGTAGTCACAGCCATACAGGGCCAAGCTAAATTTTAATGTGCTTCGCCTCGTCCCTCAGTGTAACTCGGTCACTCTGTAGTCACAGCCATACAAGGCGACGCAAAATTTTAATGTGCTTCGCCTGCTCCCGATATGTAACTCGGTAACTCTGTAGTCACAGCCATACAGGCCCACGCTAAATTTTTATGTGCTTCGCCTGCTCTCGCAGTGTTTTTCGGTCACTCTGTTGTCACAGCCATAAAGGGCCATGCTAAATTTTTATGTGCTGCGCCTGCTCCCGCAGTGTAACTGTGTCACTCTGTAGTCACAGCCTTACAGGGCCACGCTAAATTTTAATGTGCTTCGCCTGCTCCCGCAGTGTAACTCGGTCACTCTGTAGTCACAGCCATACAGGGCCACGATAAAATTTTTATGTGCTTCGTCTGCTACCACAGTGTTTTTCGGTCACTCTGTTGTCACAGCCATAAAGGGCCACGCTAAATTTTAATATACTTCGCCTGCTCCCGCAGTGTAACTCGGTCACTCTGTAGTCACAGCCATACAGTTCCACGCTAAATTTTAATGTGCTTTGCCTGCTCCCACAGTGTAACTCGGTCACTCTGTAGTCATAGCCATACAGGGCCACACTAAATTTTAATGTGCTTCGCCTGCTCCCACAGTGTAACTCGATCACTCTGTAGTCAAAGCCATATAGGGCCAAGCTAAATTTTAATGTGCTTCGCCTGCTCCCACAGGGTAACTCGGTCACTCTGTAGTCATAGCCATACAGGGCCACGATAAATCTTAATGTGCTTCGCCTGCTCCCGCAGTGTAACTCGGTCACTCTGTAGTCACAGCCATACAGGGCCACGCTAAATTTTAATGTGATTCGCCTGCTCCCACAGTGTAACTCAGTCACTCTGTAGTAACAGCCATACAGGGCCACGATAAATTTTTATGTGCTTCGTCTGCTACCGCAGTGTTTTTCGGTCACTCTGTTGTCACAGCCATACAGGACCACGCTAAATTTTAATGTGCTTCGCCTGCTACCACAATGTAACTCAGTCACTCTGTAGTCACAGCCATACAGTTCCACGCTAAATTTTAATGTGCTTTGCCTGCTCCCACAGTGTAACTCGGTCACTCTGTAGTCATAGCCATACAGGGCCACGCAAAATTTTAATGTGCTTCGCCTGCTCCCGATATGTAACTCGGTAACTCTGTAGTCACAGCCATACAGGCCCACGCTAAATTTTTATGTGCTTCGCCTGCTCCCGCAGTGTTTTTCGGTCACTCTGTTGTCACAGCCATAAAGGGCCATGCTAAACTTTTATGTGCTGCACCTGCTCCCGCAGTGTAACTGTGTCACTCTGTAGTCACAGCCTTACAGGGCCACGCTAAATTTTAATGTGCTTCGCCTGCTCCCGCAGTGTAACTCGGTCACTCTGTAGTCACAGCCATACAGGGCCACGATAAATTTTTATGTGCTTCGTCTGCTACCACAGTGTTTTTTCGGGTCACTCTGTTGTCACAGCCATAAAGGGCCACGCTAAATTTTAATATAATTCGCCTGCTCCCGCAGTGTAACTCGGTCACTCTGTAGTCACAGCCATACAGTTCCACGCTAAATTTTAATGTGCTTTGCCTGCTCCCACAGTGTAACTCGGTCACTCTGTAGTCATAGCCATACAGGGCCACGATAAATTTTTATGTGCTTCGTCTGCTACCGCAGTGTTTTTCGGTCACTCTGTTGTCACAGCCATACAGGGCCACGCTAAATTTTAATGTGCTTCGCCTGCTACCGCAGTGTAACTTGGTCACTCTGTAGTCACAGCCATACAGGGCCACGCTAAATTTTAATGTGCTTCGCCCTGTTCCCGCAGTGTAACTCGTCACTCTGTAGTCACAGCCATACAGGGCCACAATAAATTTTCATTGCTTCGCCTGCTCCCGCAGGGTCTCGGTCACTCTGTAGTC
>ONZH01023785.1:0-46816 GCA_900303285.1 Rhinella marina | reverse complement strand
TTTGGATGGCGAATAACGCCGCAAATAGTTATTTAAAATGAACAAACCCACAAACACGGATTCACAGTTTTTTTGGCAAGTCAACTTCACTGACTACGTTAGCACAATATCACGCTTTTCTGTTTGGATGGCGAATAATGCCGCAAATAATTATTTTAAACTAACCACCCCACAATCACGGATTCACAGTTTTTTTGGCAAGTCAACTTCACTGACTACATTAGCACAATATCACGCTTTTCTGTTTGGATGGCGAATAATGCCGCAAATAATTATTTAAAATGAACAAACCCACAAACACGGATTCACAGTTTTTTTGGCAAGTCAACTTCACTGACTACGTTAGCACAATATCACGCTTTTCTGTTTGGATGGCGAATAACGCCGCAAATAATTATTTTAAACTAACAACCCCACAAACATGGATTCACAGTTTTTTTTGGCAAGTCAACTTCACTGACTACGTTAGCACAATATCACACTTTTCTGTTTGGATGGCGAATAACGCCGCAAATAGTTATTTAAAATGAACAAACCCACAAACATGGATTCACAGTTTTTTTGGCAAGTCAACTTCACTGACTACGTTAGCACAATATCACGCTTTTCTGTTTGGATGGCGAATAACGTCGCAAATAATTATTTTAAACTAACAACCCCACAAACACGGATTCACAGTTTTTTTGGCAAGTCAACTTCACTGACTACATTAGCAAAATATCATGCTTTTCTGTTTGGATGGCGAATAACGCCGCAAATAGTTATTTAAAATGAACAAACCCACAAACACGGATTCACAGTTTTTTTGGCAAGTCAACTTCACTGACTACGTTAGCACAATATCACGTTTTTCTGTTTGGATGGCGAATAACGCGGCAAATAGTTATTTAAATGAACAAACCCACAAACACGGATTCACAGTTTTTTTGGCAAGTCAACTTCACTGACTACGTTAGCACAATATCACTTTTTCTGTTTGGATGGCGAATAACGCTGCAAATAGTTATTTAAAATGAACAAACCCACAAACACGGATTCACAGTTTTTTTGGCAAGTCAACTTCACTGACTACATTAGCACAATATCACACTTTTCTGTTTGGATGGCGAATGACGCCGCAAATAGTTATTTTAAACTAACAACCCCACAAACATGGATTCACAGTTTTTTTGGCAAGTCAACTTCACTGACTATGTTAGCACAATATCACGCTTTTCTATTTGGATGGCGAATAACGCTGCAAATAGTTATTTAAAACTAACAACCCCACAAACACAGATTCACTGTTTTTTTGGCAATTCAACTTCACTGACTACGTTAGCGCTATATCACGCTTTTCTGTTTGGATGGCGATTAACAACGCAAATAGTTATTTTAAACGAACAAACCCACAAACATGGATTCACAGTTTTTTTGGCAAGTCAACTTCACTGACTATATTAGCACAATATCATGCTTTTCTGTTTGGATGGCGAATAACGCCGCAAATAGTTATTTAAAATGAACAAACCCACAAACACGGATTCACAGTTTTTTTGGCAAGTCAACTTCACTGACTACATTAGCACAATATCATGCTTTTCTGTTTGGATGGCGAATAACGCAGCAAATAGTTATTTAAAATGAACAAACCCACAAACACGGATTCACAGTTTTTATGGCACGTCAACTTCACTGACTACGTTAGCACAATATCACACTTTTCTGTTTGGATGGCGAATGATGCCGCAAATAGTTATTTTAAACTAACAACCCCACAAACATGGATTCACTGTTTTTTTGGCAATTCAACTTCACTGACTACGTTAGTGCTATATCACGCTTTTCTGTTTGGATGGCGAATAACGACACAAATAGTTATTTTAAACGAACAAACCCACAAACACGGATTCACAGTTTTTTTGGCAATTCAACTACACTGACTACATTAGCACAATATCAGGCTTTTCTGTTTGGATGGCGAATAACGCCGCAAATAGTTATTTAAAACTAACAACCCCACAAACACGGATTCACTGTTTTTTTGCCAATTCAACTACACTGAAGAATTTAGCACTATATGGCGCTTGTCTATTTGTATGGCGAATAATGCCGCAACTATTTCTTTCACATTCACAAGCTGCCAATCACGGATTAGATATGTTTTTACCCAAACACAACCCAAAAGATATTTTTTTAATGTCTTTTTTATTATTATTTTTTATTTGTTTTTTATTTTTTAATTTTATTTTTCATTTTTTTAAATGTACCCCAATCAAGGCTCTGATTCTCTTACTGCACTGCAAAAAGCGACACTAGTGGTGCTTCTTTGAATAAATCACCCCAAAACAGCCTTTAAAACAGAGTGCAGTGCTGTATAACAGGCTAACCCCTATGCTCACTCGCTGCTGCACATTGTACCAGAATAGCGATTTCACTGCCTGATTTTCTGTCTAGAAATTGTCCTTCTCCTATCCCTGCAATTCAGATTATCTATCCCTGATCTCCTCATTTCTTTTCTTTAGTTTTTTTTTCACTTGTCCTATCTCTCCTGACGTCTGTCTCTGGTCTAAAATCAATAGCAAATGGCGGATTCCAGTGCTGCAGAACTATTTATAGGGCTGTGACATCACAGGACCTGGTTGGCTGCTAATTGGCTACATATCTGCATGTGATTGCATTGTGGGTGTTTACTTCTTTGTCCCAGAAATCCTTCCCCCATGTCATGCCATGTGCTTGCGGCCATTTTAGGAAAAAAAAAGATTTGTTACTACGAATCGCCATGAAATTCGCTTTCGTTGCGAATCGAATTTTCCATGAAATTCGTAACGAATTCCACTTCGTCAGCTTCGATTCGCTCATCTCGGACTATAATACTACACGGCACATTTGTACTACCATAATGTTGCACACATATTTAGTACTGCTTTATTATATAAGCACACATAGATACACCCAGACATATTACAGTAAAAGTCGTTATAATAATAGTTATTAATTACATATTGGATGCTGTGTTGTTACAGATTCTGCATTGGCGCCTAGGTACACCTTTGACTTTGCCTTTAAACAACACATTCAGGTCTTCTACATCTGCACATAAATGTATAGATTAAAACATATCTATCAGCATAGCAACTGTGGCACATTGGAATAAACTGGGAATGGAGATAAGTTATTCAAATCTAAACCAATCAAATTTGTTATAAATTTCCTCAAAAATGTCCCTCTTTATTCAATATAAATGGCATCCAATATTTTACATGTTAGAATATAGGGAAGATGAAGAATAAAATCACATGGCCCTTGCCCATAATGCCTTGCAGTCAGTCCTAGCCAATCATGACAAACTATTGCTGTGATGTCAGTGGACATGTCATAGGAACTGTAACAGCAGTATCTGGCCACTGATGTTCCCCTACTCACTACCGTGGTCTTGGTCTCGCTGTTCGGGCGAGCACTGTTCTCACCGGCTGCCTCCACTGCTATCTGCTTCCAGTCGCATCGTGTGGCATATAGTGGTCGGTGGTCAGCCGTCGCCATTTCCTTGTTCACCGCCTCGGTCCTGGGCTCTGAAAAAGTGAGCACCGTCCTCCCCAGCTGCCTCCACCATTGTTTCTTTCCAGCCACATGTGCGGCATGTGTCTCAACCTGCTTCCTGTAGCATGCATGTTAAAGGGTTGGTGCGCCTCTCTTCCTGCAATTTAAAAGAGCCAGCACATGTGATCTGTTCTGACCAAATCCAGCCTACCTGCACCTATATTAAGTGGTCCAACTGTCTTCCCAGTTGCCTGAGCATAATGGGTCCTTGTGTCCTGCTAAGGTCTGCATTCATGTGCTCCAGTGTTCCTGAACTCTTGACACATATCTGCCTTCTGGATTGCACTACCTGTCTGATTTCTGCCTGTTCTGTTTTGACTTTCCATGGCCTGTTGACTATGTCCATACCTCTGTTGCATCTGGATTAGCTTCTTCGTGTGTCAAACCCCCTTTAAGAGGTGGTGACCTGGTGCACGGGCATAGCTAGAACTGACAGGGCCCCGTAGCAAATTTTTGCACTGGGTCACTCTTCCTGACCATACTGGCATTGCATGTGTGCATATGTAAGGGTGGGTTCATATCACCTTTTTACTATCTGTTTGACGTATACGTTGGAAAAAAGGGATACAAAACACAGCACACCCCACTTTTGTATCCTGCAGAGTCCGTAAAAAAAAAAAGTATACTTTCTTTTACAATGGAATGCTATATATTCCACTGTATGACATTAGTCTGGGTCATCCGTTAATATATATGTTTTTTGTATATGTTACATGCATGGCAAAAAGGTGATGTGAATCCAGCCTATTGTTCCAAAATAAGCACTAGTACACAGCAGAGCGAGGTGACAGAGAAGGGAGGCTGCCATGTACTGCAGGCTATAGTACAGAAGGCTGGTCCTGGTGGTCAGTGGTGTGGACTGTGTTCTACAAGGCTCATTTACTCTACTGGGAAATACAGGCCACTCTACTGCATAATATACTGGAATCTACCGTATACACTGTAAATACATTAGCCCTTCAACCAAATAATAACACTGCCATACAGGTACCGGATAACACCTACATACAGTGACTGGATGACGCTGCCATACAGTGAATGGATGATGCCGTCATACAGTGACTTGATAACGCCTCCATACAGTGACTGGATAACGCCTCCATACAGTGACTGGATAACGCCTCCTTACAGTGAATGAATAACGCCTCCATACAGTGACTGGATAACGCCTCCATACAGTGACTGGATAACGCCTCCATACAGTGACTGGATAATGCCACCATACAGTGACTGGATAATGCCTCCATACAGTGACTGGATAATGCCACCATACAGTGACTGGATAATGCCACCATACAGTGACTGGATAATGCCTCCATACAGTGACTGGATAATGTCGCCATACAGTGACTGGAAAACACCACCATACAGTGACTGGATTAAGCCGCCATACAGAGACCGGACAACGCCGCCATACAGAGACCGGATAACGCCGCCATACAGTGACCAGATAACCCGCCATACAGAGACCACATAACCCACCATACAGTGACTGGATATAGTGTATAAAGGGGCACAATGGAGGGTATAAGAGGACATGGTACAGGGTAGGAAGCACATTATAGGGTAGAATGGGGCATAGTAGAGGTTAGGAGGCACAGTACAGGTGTATCTCCTTATACCCTTGTACTGTGCACCAACAGTATATGTTTAGGGGGCACAGTCCAGTGTAGGGGGGGCACAGTCCAGTGTAGGGGGGAAGCACAGTTCAGTGTAAGGGGGGCACAGTCCAGGGTATGGGGACACAGTCCAGGGTAGGGAAGGGGCACAGTCCAGAGTAGGAGAGGGGCACAGTTCAGGGTAGGAAAGGGGCACAGTCCAGGGTAGGAGAGGGGCACAGTCCAGGGTAGGAGAGGGGCACAGTCCAGGGTAGGAGGGGCACAGTCAGGGTAGGAGAGGGCACAGTCCAGGGTAGGAAAGGGGCACAGTCCAGGGTAGGAAAGGGGCACAGTTCAGGGTATCAGACTCACCAAGCTGTCAGGGAGTCTGAAGAAGAAGGGTCCTGACTCCTGGCTTGCAGGCAGGCAGTAGCGGTTCTCAGAGATGGGTGGTGGGCGGCAATCGAAAGCTGCAGCTTGGCGGGCGGGACGTTCATACAAACATGTGGCTGGGTGGGAGGCCGGATGGGGCAGCCATTCAACCGTGCAGGGGTCTGGATGAGATGGCGGGAGGCCATACAAACGTGCGGGAGGGCGGCTCTGGCAGAGGGTCTATCTAAACGATTGGTGGAGCAGCAGCTTCTGCCCACTGCTGCCCCACCAATCAGATAACAAAGTGCAACAGCGCAGAGGAGAGGTAGGAGAATCCCTCTCTCCCCTCTCCTCTTGTTTCATTAGAGGACGCAGTAGTAGGACCCCCCCACACACACCCTTCACCAGCAGTGGAATAGCCAAATAAAAAAAATAAATAAATAAAGGAATTGAATAAGACCCTGATGGCCACACACCCCTGCTGTTGCTCCCGGGCCCCTTCTTAGCTCAGGCCCTGAAGCAGCCGCTTCCCTTGCTTCCTTGCTTCCCCGATAGCTATGCCACTGACCTGGTGCCTATCCCTACCATCTGTGGTGCTGCAAAGAATAAGGGGTTCACACCTGCTGTTTGTGACAGGAACTATAGTATATAAGACCCCAATTAGGATCTGCCATGTGTTTCTGGGCTTATACTTTGGAAGAATATCACATTTGTTAGATGGAGGAAAAAATATCTTAAACTACCGAATACAGCAGTTTAGGGTCAGAGATATTATTTCACAGTGAAGACTAGAGAAGACAATAACTAGTTATAGAGATAGGCTTTACAGACAGGACAAGAGTCAGTGTATCATTGTGAAACTTAGGTTGTCTCAGACAGGCTGGCAGAAAATTTTTTGAGAGTTGCAGCATTTAAAGATACAGTACTACATCTATTATTAATGTGAATCATCCAACATCCCAATCTTCATCACATTATTTACAGACAGTCATGCTGCCTCAGGGAAGCTATCAGCCATTTTAAGCTATATGTATCCCAAGTACTGTGGACTCAACTGACTATGTTTTTATGCATCAATGCCAAAGTTCATTTTAATAAATCATTTCATTAGTGTCTGTAGCCTCATGTTTTGTTTTTGTGCAGTGTAGAGGGCATTGTCCATTTTTTCTTAAAAAAGCAAAACATTATTCTCTGTAATAAAAAATGTATAATTTCCTATCTCCTGTCTTGTCCATTATATTCCATACTGTACTGCTGCTGTGAACCCTAGCATGCAAATTGGAAGCTCTGCCATGAGCAAGCCATTTGGCCGCAGGATTTCCTGCATATATCCCTCATATCACTACTAGAGGAAACCAACTGTTCTATACGTTGGCTCCCCATCATCACACCAACAGTTGGGGCAGTGTGTTGCTTCACAGCATAGGCAGGATGAAGCTTTTACCATGAGGCCTCCATACTCGTAACCCGACCGTCGTGGCATCCCAAAGAAAACCTTGATGTGACGTTAAAGATAATACAGTTGCAGTCCACAGCAGTCAACAAGATTCTAGTTTACACCACTGTAAATAAAGGTGATGATGGCTGTCATCCTGTCAATGGCAGTGCCTGAAAATGGTCCAAGTGGAGACAGGGATGTTTAATGAAGGTCCCACCTCTGTCTAGATAGTGTACAATAAAACTGGAATTTGCTTGTGCCTGTTAGCAGATCAAAGGATTCTTTCTGCTGATGGTCTGTCTTGGCCATAAAGAACCTGGTCACCATGAATGCCTACCCTCACATTGTAGAAGCATGTCTAACAGTCAATAGTCTCTCAACACAGGGTACACTACCCAAAAGTAGTCTCTGAGAACACTTTCACATATAAGTGGGGGAAGCACTTTTGCACCCTAATATGGCAAGACCCAGTGTGTATTCAGATCACACCTGTAATTATTTGCATATCTGCCTGAGACATAACTGCACACTGAGTTTTCTCGCAATTCAACATTTCTATCTGGGTGTATTATTATTATTATTATATTTATTTATTTATTTATTTATTTTTGCCAATGAATGCATATTACATTTTACTTACTGTCCAGGATCATATTTTTCTTCACTACACTGCTTGTTTCTTCCACTTCACTCTCCATAGTCTGGGTCTTGAGTTCAGTGTTCTTGTGTTAAGAAATATACTCTGTATGTCAAGTGGGGTTGGCTCTTAGTATGTGGGATTTTTTGGCCATGCTGGTGCCCCCATCTGCCTTTGACCCTAACTGCACCTAGAGTATATGCCCCAGCTGCCGCCTTCCCAGCTTCACCCATGGATGTCACATGAGCACTTGTATGAGCCCAGGACTTTACAGGGGGATGGATTTTGATAATACAAAATTAAAAGAAAAAAAAGAAAAAAAGATCTGACACCATGTATGAACTACATAGTGAATCCTAATCCAATAGCTACTTTTCATATGGCACTTTGTATTTGAAATTCACAATAGTATTTAAGCAGTGTAACTTTGTAATTATTTTATAATAGAAAACTTATTTTTTCCTTACATGTTAATAGCCCCAGTATACACTCTTTATCAGCTTATGACATATGAAATATACTTTACACAGTATGTTTATTAGTTTAAAGACAATTACTCATGTATTTATGCATTATTTAGGCTGTAATTTATGAATTCATTTTACATACGACATTTTTATTACACATTGTAAAGAAAAATACGGGGAATTGTAAAAATGATCACTGAATATTTTATATAGAAAATATATCTTATACCCAATAAATAGGAATGTGACATAGACTATCTTCACCAGATTAGCTAATGTTTTAAGTGGAATTTCAGTCAGCACATCCCAGTGCGCAGGTGCACGTTGCTATGGCTAAATGCACAAGGAAAGGAAAATACATACAATGCAACGGCACACTGCCAACCAGATAAAGCACAAAATGCCATAGAGATATGAGGTATTCTGGAGCTAATGCTATGCTTGTTTAGTAAATTAGAGATTCTTGGCAAATATATTTTGTACAAAATTATCTGGGCCCGTCCACTAAATCGTCAAGGTGATCTCTGAAGGACGGGAACCTAACACTATTTCCTACCTGTGGAAGCCAAGGTTGGCACATAACAGGTAGGAAATAGTGTTAGGTTCCCGTCCTACAGAGATCACCTTGACGATTTGGTAGATGGGCCCAGATAATTTTGTACAAAATATATTTGCCAAGAATCTCTAATTTATTAAGCAAGCATAGCATTAGCTCCAGAATACCTCATATCTCTATGGCATTTTGTGCTTTATCTGGTTGGCAGGGTGCCGTTGCATTGTATGTATTTTCCTTTCCTAATGTTTTAAGTGGCTTTAGAAAAATCAACTACAAAATGTATTTTTATTTATTATAATTCTTCATCAGATGACATTTTTTAAAGGAGTTGTGTAATAGTTTCACATTGGTGGACTATACTTAGAATAAGTCATCAGTACGTGAACAATGGGGTTCCAACTCCTGGCACCCCCACGGATCAGCTGTTTGAAGAGCCTGCAGTGCCTCATGAGTGGCCCAAGTAGGGTGTTCTGCAAATAGGACATCAGTATCAACATCCGGACAACTCCTTTAACTCAATATTAATATGAAAAAAGGATTTTAGGAAAGTGCCAAGAAACAAACCAAATTAATGTGATCACCACCAAAACAACCCTATTCAGATAACTGAAACTGATTTTCTGTCTGAGAAATTTTCTGCAATAAAATTTGCCACATGTGAAGCTACCCTTTACATTGTCCAATTTAGATTCAGATGCTTCTGGACAGTAGGTATGTATCAGATACTGGTGGTCTATCTATATACAGCAAAATGCAGAAAAAACACAGAGGCATTAATCATTCACAAATTCAGAGCTGAATCATCATGGAATTCCAGTCTTTACATAATCAGATTGCTTGCACAAAATATGGATACTGGCTGTGTGCGTCCCACAATTTCCTGTCCAGCATGTCCCGCCCTATTGTAAATTCTATTCTTGCCTTCAAATCGGACAAGAATAGGACATGTTCTATTTTTTTTTTTTTTGAGGAATGGACATATGGCATGAATGCAGACAGCCCATGAATGACATCTGTGTGCTGTCCACATTTTTGTGGCCCCATAGAAATTAATGGGTCTATGTGTGATGCACGATAAATGTGGATCAGACGTGAACTTAAAATCTAGCCATGTGAATGAGGGCTTAGGAAAACTTTTAAAGCTTTGCTCGTTTAGTGCCTCCTTTTTGCCTTGATTGTGCTGACTACTTCTTCTTTAATCTCAGATCCAACTCACACCAAACCTCTATTGAATTTGGGCTAGGTGACTGGAATAGCTATAGCACAGTTTAGGGTTTATTTCTTCTGGGTTGATTCATACATAACATCATAGACTGGATGTCCTATGTGTGCCATCACGATCAAAGATGATTTGTAGCAGCACTTACAGAATAAACGTCCATCAAGCGGTGGTGCTCACGGTGATACAGTGCTGGCCAAAAGTATTCTCACCCCTGCAATTCTGTCAGATAATACTCGATTTCTTCCAGAAAATGATTGCAATCACAAATGCTTTGGTAATAATATCTTCATTTATTTTGCTTGCAATGAAAAAACACAAAAGAGAATGAAAAAAAAGTCAAATCATTGATCATTTTACACAAAACTCCAAAAATGGGCCGGACAAAAGTATTGGCACCCTCAGCCTAATACTTGGTAGCACAACCTTTAGACAAAATAATTGCGAACAACCGCTTCCGGTAACCATCAATGAGTTTCTTACAATGCTCTACTGGAATTTTAGACCATTCTTCTTTGGCAAATTGCTCCAGGTCCCTGAGATTTGAAGGGTGCCTTCTCCAAACTGCCATTTTGAGATCTCTCCACAGGTGTTCTTCTATGGGATTCAGGTCTGGACTCATTGCTGGCCACTTTAGAAGTCTCCAGTGCTTTCTCTCAAACCATTTTCTAGTGCTTTTTGAAGTGTGTTTTGGGTCATTGTCCTGCTGGACCCATGACCTTTGAGGGAGACCCAGCTTTCTCACACTGGGCCCTACATTATGCTGCAAAATTTGTTGGTAGTCTTTAGACTTCATAATGCCATGCACACGGTCAAGCAGTCCAGTGCCAGAGGCAGCAAAGCAACCCCAAAACATCAGGGAACCTCCTCCATGTTTGACTGTAGGGACCGTGTTCTTTTCTTTTTTTTCCCTGTAAACTCTATGTTGATGCCTTTTCCCAAAAAGCTCTACTTTTGTCTCATCTGACCAGAGAACATTCTTCCAAAAAGTTTTTGGCTTTCTCAGGTAAGTTTTGGCAAACTCCAGCCTGGCTTTTTTATGTCTCTGGGTCAGAATAGGGTCTTCCTGGGTATCCTACCATAGACTCCCTTTTCATTCAGACGCCGACGAATAGTACGGGTTGACACTGTTGTACCCTCGGACTGCAGGGCAGCTAGAACTTGTTTGGATGTTAGTCGAGGTTCTTTAACCACCATCTGCACAAACTTTCGTTGAAATCTCTCATCAATTTTTCTTTTCCATCCACATCTAGGGAGGTTAGCCACAGTGCCATGGGCTTTAAACTTCTTGATGACACTGCGCACGGTAGACACAGGAACATTCAGGTCTTTGGAGATGGACTTGTAGCCTTGAGATTGCTCATGCTTCCTCACAATTTTGCTTCTCAAGTCCTCAGACAGTTCTTTGGTCTTTTTTCTTTTCTCCATGCTCAATGTGGTACACACAAGGACACAGGACAGAGGTTGAGTCAACTTTAATCCATTTCAACTGGCTGCAAGTGTGATTTAGTTATTGTCACCACCTGTTATGTGCCACAGGTAAGTAACAGGTGCTGTTAATTACACAAATTAGAGAAGCATCACATGATTTTTCAAAGGGTGACAATACTTTTGTCCACCCCCTTTTTTATGTTTGGTGTGGAATTATATCCAATTTGGCTTTTTGACAATTCTTTTTGTGGTTTTCCATTGAAGACAAATTAAATGAAGATATTATTACCAAAGCATTTGTGATTGCAATCATTTTCTGGAACAAATTGAGTATTATCTGACAGAATTGCAGGGGTGCCAATACTTTTGGCCAGCACTGTAGATACCAGTCTCACGTATCCCACAAAGTCCAAATTAAGGAAGAGAAACCGCAGCACTCTCAGGTCTTCAATTCATTGCAGGTTTATTCATCAAAATTGCGATGTTTCGACCGCTATGGTCTTCTTCAAGCAAACAGTGAGGTGCACAATACCAAGTGTAAATACCATCCCATAAGTCAGAAGACCGCCCATTCATTATGCAAATGTGCCTCTTCCATAATAAATTTACATTTGAACAACAGAAATAACAGAATATAGTAGTACACAGTGTCAATCTAATAGCCATTATCACCAAATGTGGTACATAGAATTAATAAAACTATACTTACTGTAGCTTCCTAGTGCAGTATATTTGTCGCTCATGTGGTCTCCAAAAAGGCGCCCTCACACCCATCTTTCCCGGGTGCTACTGCACTTGCTAGGCAGGCCTTAGAGGCTCAGCATACCTAGAGTTGTACTGCGCCTGCGCCGAGTATCGCAGTTAAGCGAGGGGAACTCGCGCATGCGCTCATTAACCCCACATCTCTGCGCTTTGCCGGGGACATGTAGTGCTGCCTCAGACTACAGTTAAATATCACATAGGTATAAGAAGAGTGCATAGAACTTTGTAGTATTATTTGCAATAAGGTAACATGCACATTAATAGACCTTTACAGCGCTATATAAAGAATATACAGTTGAGTATCAACAGGGAGTTGTGCATTATCTTTCAAATATAGAGATCTTCAAAATGGGTAATAGTGGTTGTTGTCCCCATTCAGTCATCACTTTCTGGAATTGCCAGTACTATATTAGTAACATAAGCTCACCGGGATAGCCTAAGCCACATATAGGGCTATTCTAATCAGAATGGGCTAAGGGTACTCCCTCACACCAGACAGAGTTAACATATATCAGGTTGGCTCCAGTGGTAGTGTGTCCCTCACACTTAAAAGTAAAGGGGACCGAGTCCCCTTCAGGTCAAACCTCTGTACTGTGTAGGCCCAGAATGGGGCGTCACCCTCATTTCCACGACGGTGGGGGGATCCACTATCCAGACACACTATTAAATTCTTGGTCACGGGCGTGTCCTTACTGCTGTTCAGGAAGCCAGCCCTGACCTTTTCAGTCACACTCGTACAGAACGGGCAAGGTGGGTTAACCCATAGGGTTCCCCCCCTTTCCCTAAGGTATCCACACTCATACCGCCCATCTGCTCAACTTCATGCTAGGTATATAGGGATCCCAGGTAGGCTATAAACAAAATTAACAATAAATGACTAGAAAAATCTACTATGATGATTTACAATAGAAGACAACATAAAACCTCTACATACCCATCTCTGAGAATTGGCAAGTCCATATCTTCACAGGTCCAGTCTAAACTTGCAGTATCTAAAAAAAAAGTGAAAAGGAAAATATAAATAAGATATAATGATAAAGCACAACCTAGGGTTGGGTACCAAACTTATGTTAATGTTATACATAACAGGGAAGAAGCAACGTCCTTTCTGGATCAAAAGAGTGTGCCTATTTTGAATTCCCGATTTAGACCTTTCGGTTCTAATGTCTCAAGTTCAAACATCCACTTCAGCTCGAGTCTTTCGAGCAGACGTTCCCTATCCCCACCCCTTCTCTGGGGGGGTATTCCATTAATAATACGGAATCTGAGCTGAGTGATATTGTGTCTATATTTCAAGAAATGTTCAGGTACAGGTTGTTCAGCTTTTTGTGTATCCAATAATCTCGCAGTTGACAGTATTTTCAGTATTTGGTACCGGTAATGATTAAGTCTATTCCGGAATTCTTGCGTGGTCTCCCCTACATATAAAAGTCCACAGGGGCATTGCAAGATATAGATCACATAGTCCGATCTACAGGTATAAAACTCTGTTGTTCAAATGTAAATTTATTATGGAAGAGGCACATTTGCATAATGATGGGGCGGTCTTCTGACTTATGGGATGGTATTTACACTTTTGTTGGGTATTGTGCACCTCACTGTTTGCTTGAAAAAGACCATAGCGGTGGAAACGTCGCAATTTTGATGAATAAACCTGCAATGAATTGAAGACCTGCAAGTGCTGCGGTTTCTCTTCCTTAATTTGGACTATGTGTATCATCAACAACAAAGCATATGTTTGGCATAGATAAAGAATGTGCTGTCAATATCATTGTTCAGGTAGGGGTCAAAGAACCTCCATCTGATGCTTTAGATCATTGTTCTGTTGAGAATAAAATAACAATATGATGATGGCACAACTCAGATGGAATGGCATTTCCTCCCCTATTCCTTACCCAGGAAAATACAAAATATCCAGCTTCAAGCAAATTTTCAAAACAATGTCTACATATAGTAAAGTAATGCTTGGGTACAGGTAAGAGTTGGGTGATATAAAATACATTATTGTAGAAAGTTTAACCACACACTGATACTATCCGATAATGGAGAAGCAATGCACGCTCACCTTCTGACCTCATTTATCTTTCGCACTAAAAATACATCAAGCATTTCCTTGTATTATTTATGAATTTATTTTTCATTGACATAATCTGTTATTTTCATCCAGTGGGTGTTTTGCTACAAATATTTGATAGCACCTCATGATAAATGAGGCTTTCCTAAATTCATTAATCAGCAGAACTGCTTGTGATCTACTTGTCAGAAGTGCAATTAAAGCTTTGTTTTGGACTTTTGCTTATGCTAACAAATATAGATTTTATTGAATATGTAGACTGAGCTTTCCTGTATTTCAAGTTTTTTTTTTTTTTTTTGTTCCAAAGGTAAACTTCCAGGGTCTTGTATATCTGCTATTTGAGCACTGTTAAAATGGCAGAGATGACTATATGGTTGACATTTGGTTAAGGAGGTGCTGGTAACTCACAGAGCACCGTACGTACCTCCAGTTAGGAGGAGATGGTAAAGTCCTTCACTGCAGCTATATGTGTGTTAGAAGCCTTTCACTACAGCTGTTGTCTGCTCTACAGTTTTGTGTGTGGTGTAGTTTCTTATTTTAGGTATAGCCCCACAGTCAGGTTTTCTGGTGCTGAAGACAAAATCAGGAATTCAATTAAAAAAAGAGGAGACATCATATTTATTATAGATGAGAGAACCAGTTTGGACCGAACCGAGTTCAGTCTGAACTTTGCAGTTTTTTCGGACAGTAAACAAACCCAAATCTTTCCTGGTTTGCTTCGGACAAATCCACTAAAACTACACATAGCGCCATTTTAGTGCACATGTCAGTAGGAAAAAGCAAGCAGGCTCGGACTGGCCCACAGGGGAACAGGTGAATCCCCCGGTGGGCCCCTGAGCTAGGTAGACCTCTAGTGCCCAACCTCCTGCACAAGTGACACATGGCACAGTAGACTGACTTATAAATAGGCTGCCTAAGATGCTATGCAGTACATTGCCTATGTCCATATAAAAGACTGGATAGTGTGGGAAGGTAGCATATGCATGTGGGCCCCCAGAGTGAGCTTTAAAGTGGGCCCCCAGAGGGAATTTTACTGGTGGGCCCTAGTCACCCCAGTCCGACCCTGAAAGCAAGTATCATCCACAGCTATCTGTCTGTTAACTTGCACATTCTGTATGGCTGCTGCTCTGGTTTGCATCATGCCACTTATGCCACTTTCCCACCATCACGTTCCGACATCATGCCACTGCTGCAATCTGATGACCATCATCTTACGTAAAGCTTCTGCTGCCTCTATCATGCTGCTGCTTTTCTGCCAACATGGCAGGTGCTGGTGCTGCTGCCGTCACTGCCTCAGCTGCTGCTGCTCCTCGCTATTAATCCCCTACTGCCACTACCATTAGCGCAAAGCATCTGCAGCCATTATCACTACTACTATTGCTACTACTATCCATATGTTCCATGCTGTACTGCTCCTGCTGCTGCCACTATTATAGTTGCATGTCACTATATCCTTTCTATATCCTTTCCACATCCACACTACACTGCTGCTGCTCCCAATTAAAAGGGAAATATTTTTTAGGCTTGTTCACAACGATACACTTTTCCTTCTGACAATCAACACTTATGCATGTCATGTGGGCAGGAATTTTGACCCTGTCAAGGCATAATTTTTGGACATTTGGTCCCGCCCAAGCCACTTTTTTTTAACCCATAACACTATTGGGGTTATTTATCAAACTGTTGTAACATAGAAATGGCTTAGTTGCCCATAGCAACCAATAGCATTCCACCTTTCATTTCCAAAGGAGCTGTCAAAAATTAAAAGTGGGATCTGATTGGTTGCTATGGGCAACTAAGACAGTTCTACTTTACACCAGATTTAGAATTGATCCCACATGTGTTTAAACACCATCTGTTAGGTAGCTGTACATCCATGATGCCAAAATTTGTCAATGATAGCTGGCTGCACAAAAATATTCTCCACCTAGACATACCTACTGTAAAGTACCTTGATAATGACTTTCTCAGTCATGCTTTCATTAATATTCAAATCCTTGGTGACTTGATATAATTTCGAGAAGCACTAAGCCTTCTTCTGATGTTAATACGCAGATGGTGGTGCATATACCACATAAGAATATTACTAATATTTATTATTAATTTAAATGTGTTGCCTTCTTTAAAATGTTGAACATGTGTTTACATTTAACAATGAATATGACATATTTTGTTTTCAAAGTCAAAGGGACATTGTTCTCACCACAGTCTATGTGAAAATTAAGAAGCAAAGCACTATAATCAATTGCTGCAGTTTATGATATATATGGCAAACCAAAGATAGAGTATCTCTATGCACATTCTCACACTTATTAAGGGATGATTCCCAGAGGACCTAAATGCAGCCATCATGGAATACATTCTTCCAATTGCAAGCTTGTCTTCTGCAATGTTTACAATATACAATATTTATTCGTAAATGATTATTTAATAAATATCTGCACATTTTTCTTGCATACAATGAGATCTGAAGATATTTCACTGTAGAACAAGAAATCCTTTGGGTGGTATGAATACAACCAGGTTATAAAGAAATCAGGCTCTTGTCATTGAAAAACTGTTGGATACATGCCAGACATATTGAGTGGAAAGAGAAAAAAAGCTGAAAGAAAATCTATTACACGAAGAGCAAGTCTACAACCCATGATAAAAGAAATCCTACATTACATTACATGCTGCAGTAGAATGTTTTTGATATGATCAGTAATATAATCACAGTGCTATACGTCATGACCTGCGTCTTCAGCACTTGGATCTTGCATAACACTCAACAGTTAAAAATGTGTATTAGCTTACCTGAACAATAGGGGATTTAGGATCACAGGTTTATTATATATGTATGTTGGTGAAAACTATTATGTTGACAATAACCCCTTTTATTAGTGCTATTGCAAGAAAATAACAAACGCCCCCCCCCAAAAAAAAAAAAAAAAAAAGAAAAAAAAGAAAAAGAAAATTGGCTTTGGAATTCGAAATTAGCTATTGAAATGCATAGCAGTTAGTGTACTGTTTGCAGTTCGTGCAGAGATGTGCATATTTATAAAATTTTGTTTTGGGTCCAATTAGTCAAATCATTCCAAAAATTAGATTTATGTCCAAATTCTACCAGAATCAAAAGTGCTTCAATTGGCCTCAAAATTGGTATATGCCACTCTAAGGTCTCAAATGATTCATATTTATCTCTCTTATTTCTCTCTCTCTTTTTTTATGTTTGCTCTTTCTCCCACCTCTTTTAAGATCTTTCATGCAATAACAGAAATAGAAAAAGATGTCATAGTGACACTGACATACATAGCGTTGGGTAAGCGCACGGTTAACAGTGTTAACAGACAACACTGTTCCTTACATTTGCTTTTCAAAATTAAAAAAATGTTCTAAAAACAATCACTCTTGGGGCAGATTCTGTTTAAACACACAGGATGTTATATGAAAAAATAGTGTCATCTTTTCAACAAACAGCCCAAAAAGTTTATATATATATATATATATATATATATATATATATTTAGTAGTGTCAGAAAAAGCAGTTACTTGTTCTGATCAAGCATCCAAAAAGTATGCCTTAACAGATACAGAATGCCTGCTGCTGTTTTGTTTACACACAAGTGTTAATGGCTTGTCATGAACATACCTGAAATAGTTCTCTCTTTTATTTTGAAGCAGCATCAGTACAGTGTAGATGTTGAAAGGGTAAGCTGTGTAGGAGTAATAGTGGCATGTAGAAATAAAAGAGGCAACAATAACAGCACATCATGAAAGAGACAAGGCAGTAGGTGTGTGTGTGTGTGGTTGGGTAGGGGTAGTAGTAGCAATAGTGGAGGCTGTGTAGGGGTAATGGTAGTTGCAGTAGGGGAAAAGAACACATATGGTGCGGGAAGTAGTATCCATTATGAAATATGATGGTAGCCAAGCAGAAAGCAGTAGTAGCATGATTGGCTTGGCAATAAATAGCCACCATTAGCAATGGCAAATCTAGTCATTGTGTTACGCGAGGTTGGCGTCGCGCTCCCTCTGCACGACGTCGCCGGACCTCTCCGCCCCCCTAGAGATGAGCAATAGGGAATTGAAGTGCTGGTCTTGACAGCCAGCACTTCATGAGTTAATTCTCTGTTTGGGTTTAGCCATGTGGTGCTGATCACACCACATGGCTACTTTACATATTGTTTGGACAGCTTGCTCCGCCTCAGGTCATGTGATGCTGGCCACATCACATGATCCTGGGCGGGCTATTTAAAGATGGCAACTGCCTCACTCAGATGCCTGTGATTAGTCTTCTGAGATCAGTGCTGTGTGTTGGACCTTGCTTTTGGATTATTGGTATATTGGATTTTGGCTTTGGACTTAGACTACGCTTTTGTGATTCCCCTCGGTATTTGACGTGACCTCCTGTTCTTGACTTGGCTTGCTGACGATTCTGCTATTGTGTTTGTTTCTGTCTGTGTTCGTCTTTCCCTGTGTTCCCTTCCCTACCCTGTGCACGTACTCAGCATAGGGACCGTCTCCAAGTTACGGTTTTGTCGCCTAGGGCATCTACTGTAAGTAGGCAGGGAAAGAGGTGGGGTTCAGACAGGGCACACTATCCCTTGTTTCCCTGTCGTGACACTTTGGCCCCAACCAGAGTTATGTAGAAATCCTCATTAATCCATGCCTGATTCGTTTGGACAAAACTGATGTTTTGAACACTTTTGTAGGAGAATTTTGACACCACCTGTCATCCTTAAAACTTTGTTTGATATTATGAATGAGGCTGGACAGTTCAGCAATATTAAAGTGAGCCAGTTCTACCAACAGTTCTAACTTGCCTTCCCATATTAGGATGCATTTTATGAACAGCTGACTAGAACAACAAGACTAGAGAGGAGCAAACCACTCAACATTTGTTTTGGTTCCTGTCCGAATTGTTGGAAAAAAAGATCTGTAACACAATGATAGTAAATGATGTCTGATTCTGACATACATAGCTATGGGAAAAAGCACATTTGGTGGCACATGTTTAAAAACACACCACGCTGGCACATGTGGCACATGTGTTATACCTTTTCATATTCCAAAGCTTCAAAAATTGCCACTTATCAGGCAGATGATGTTTAAACACACAGAGTGTTATGGGATTTAAAAACATTATGCCTTGACAGGTTCGGAATTCTTTGACCCAATGACATGTACAAGTGTTAATTGTTAGAGATGAGCGAGTAGTGTTCGATCGAGCCGGTATTCGATCGAATACTACGCTATTCGGCATACTCGATTTCAATCGAGTATAACGGCGATGGCGCACTTAGAATTCGTTTCCCCTCCCACCTTCCCTGGCGCTCTTTTTCCACCAATCACCATGCAGGGGGGGTATGACAGGCACGCTGAGCACGCTGGCAGCGCGAAAACGGCGTCTACATGCATTGGCTGGAAAAACCATGTGACCTCGAATATTAAAAACTCAGCTCTTCCTGCTCGTACGCATATGCTGCGTGAACTTAGTCAGGGACAGAGGCTGGAGAAGGGAGAGACAGGTTTTAGCTGTTGGACAGGCAGGAGCGTGATTAAAAGCCCTTATCAGGGCTACTACAGTGGACTTCAGTGATAGCTTACTACAATATAGACTTTACAGAGAACGGCTGCTGTATTCAGGGATAGCTGCTGGAGTAGGGACAGAGAGAGGCATTAGTGGTGTATTAGGTGCTCTGCTACATACCAAACTATATTTGGCACTACTGCTGTGTACCTTGAAAAATACAATATATAGGTTTTATAACTGGCAACTGTACTGTGCGTTCTCTTGCAAAGTAATTTCTCATAACTGGTGTTCATACACACTGTCTGATCACTTAGTACACGGCTGTGTACCTTGAAAAATACAATATATAGGCCTTAACTGGCAACAGTACTGTGCGTTCTCTTGCAAAGTAATTTCTCATAACTGGTGTTCATACCCACCGTCTGTTCAGTTACTACACGGCTGTGTACCTTGAAAAATACAATATATAGGCCTTAACTGGCAACTGTACTGTGCGTTCTCTTGCAAAGTAATTTCTCATAACTGGTGTTCATACCCACCGTCTGTTCAGTTACTACACGGCTGTGTACCTTGAAAAATACAATCTATAGGCCTTAACTGGCAACTGTACTGTGCGTTCTCTTGCAAAGTAATTTCTCATAACTGGTGTTCATACCCACCGTCTGTTCAGTTACTACACGGCTGTGTACCTTGAAAAATACAATATATAGGCCTTAACTGGCAACTGTACTGTGCGTTCTCTTGCAAAGTAATTTCTCATAACTGGTGTTTATACCCACCGTCTGTTCAGTTACTACACGGCTGTGTACCTTGAAAAATACAATATATAGGCCTTAACTGGCAACTGTACTGTGCGTTCTCTTGCAAAGTAATTTCTCATAACTGGTGTTCATACCCACCGTCTGTTCAGTTACTACACGGCTGTGTACCTTGAAAAATACAATATATAGGCCTTAACTGGCAACTGTACTGTGCGTTCTCTTGCAAAGTAATTTCTCATAACTGGTGTTCATACCCACCGTCTGTTCAGTTACTACACGGCTGTGTACCTTGAAAAATACAATCTATAGGCCTTAACTGGCAACTGTACTGTGCGTTCTCTTGCAAAGTAATTTCTCATAACTGGTGTTCATACCCACCGTCTGTTCAGTTACTACACGGCTGTGTACCTTGAAAAATACAATATATAGGCCTTAACTGGCAACTGTACTGTGCGTTCTCTTGCAAAGTAATTTCTCATAACTGGTGTTCATACCCACCGTCTGTTCAGTTACTACACGGCTGTGTACCTTGAAAAATACAATATATAGGCCTTAACTGGCAACTGTACTGTGCGTTCTCTTGCAAAGTAATTTCTCATAACTGGTGTTCATACCCACCGTCTGTTCAGTTACTACACGGCTGTGTACCTTGAAAAATACAATCTATAGGCCTTAACTGGCAACTGTACTGTGCGTTCTCTTGCAAAGTAATTTCTCATAACTGGTGTTCATACCCACCGTCTGTTCAGTTACTACACGGCTGTGTACCTTGAAAAATACAATATATAGGCCTTAACTGGCAACTGTACTGTGCGTTCTCTTGCAAAGTAATTTCTCATAACTGGTGTTCATACCCACCGTCTGTTCAGTTACTACACGGCTGTGTACCTTGAAAAATACAATATATAGGCCTTAACTGGCAACTGTACTGTGCGTTCTCTTGCAAAGTAATTTCTCATAACTGGTGTTCATACCCACCGTCTGTTCAGTTACTACACGGCTGTGTACCTTGAAAAATACAATCTATAGGCCTTAACTGGCAACTGTACTGTGCGTTCTCTTGCAAAGTAATTTCTCATAACTGGTGTTCATACCCACCGTCTGTTCAGTTACTACACGGCTGTGTACCTTGAAAAATACAATCTATAGGCCTTAACTGGCAACTGTACTGTGCGTTCTCTTGCAAAGTAATTTCTCATAACTGGTGTTTATACCCACCGTCTGTTCAGTTACTACACGGCTGTGTACCTTGAAAAATACAATATATAGGCCTTAACTGGCAACTGTACTGTGCGTTCTCTTGCAAAGTAATTTCTCATAACTGGTGTTCATACCCACCGTCTGTTCAGTTACTACACGGCTGTGTACCTTGAAAAATACAATATATAGGCCTTAACTGGCAACTGTACTGTGCGTTCTCTTGCAAAGTAATTTCTCATAACTGGTGTTCATACCCACCGTCTGTTCAGTTACTACACGGCTGTGTACCTTGAAAAATACAATCTATAGGCCTTAACTGGCAACTGTACTGTGCGTTCTCTTGCAAAGTAATTTCTCATAACTGGTGTTCATACCCACCGTCTGTTCAGTTACTACACGGCTGTGTACCTTGAAAAATACAATATATAGGCCTTAACTGGCAACTGTACTGTGCGTTCTCTTGCAAAGTAATTTCTCATAACTGGTGTTCATACCCACCGTCTGTTCAGTTACTACACGGCTGTGTACCTTGAAAAATACAATATATAGGCCTTAACTGGCAACTGTACTGTGCGTTCTCTTGCAAAGTAATTTCTCATAACTGGTGTTCATACCCACCGTCTGTTCAGTTACTACACGGCTGTGTACCTTGAAAAATACAATATATAGGCCTTAACTGGCAACTGTACTGTGCGTTCTCTTGCAAAGTAATTTCTCATAACTGGTGTTCATACCCACCGTCTGTTCAGTTACTACACGGCTGTGTACCTTGAAAAATACAATATATAGGCCTTAACTGGCAACTGTACTGTGCGTTCTCTTGCAAAGTAATTTCTCATAACTGGTGTTTATACCCACCGTCTGTTCAGTTACTACACGGCTGTGTACCTTGAAAAATACAATATATAGGCCTTAACTGGCAACTGTACTGTGCGTTCTCTTGCAAAGTAATTTCTCATAACTGGTGTTCATACCCACCGTCTGTTCAGTTACTACACGGCTGTGTACCTTGAAAAATACAATATATAGGCCTTAACTGGCAACTGTACTGTGCGTTCTCTTGCAAAGTAATTTCTCATAACTGGTGTTCATACCCACCGTCTGTTCAGTTACTACACGGCTGTGTACCTTGAAAAATACAATATATAGGCCTTAACTGGCAACTGTACTGTGCGTTCTCTTGCAAAGTAATTTCTCATAACTGGTGTTCATACCCACCGTCTGTTCAGTTACTACACGGCTGTGTACCTTGAAAAATACAATATATAGGCCTTAACTGGCAACTGTACTGTGCGTTCTCTTGCAAAGTAATTTCTCATAACTGGTGTTCATACCCACCGTCTGTTCAGTTACTACACGGCTGTGTACCTTGAAAAATACAATCTATAGGCCTTAACTGGCAACTGTACTGTGCGTTCTCTTGCAAAGTAATTTCTCATAACTGGTGTTCATACCCACCGTCTGTTCAGTTACTACACGGCTGTGTACCTTGAAAAATACAATATATAGGCCTTAACTGGCAACTGTACTGTGCGTTCTCTTGCAAAGTAATTTCTCATAACTGGTGTTCATACCCACCGTCTGTTCAGTTACTACACGGCTGTGTACCTTGAAAAATACAATATATAGGCCTTAACTGGCAACTGTACTGTGCGTTCTCTTGCAAAGTAATTTCTCATAACTGGTGTTCATACCCACCGTCTGTTCAGTTACTACACGGCTGTGTACCTTGAAAAATACAATATATAGGCCTTAACTGGCAACAGTACTGTGCGTTCTCTTGCAAAGTAATTTCTCATAACTGGTGTTCATACCCACCGTCTGTTCAGTTACTACACGGCTGTGTACCTTGAAAAATACAATATATAGGCCTTAACTGGCAACTGTACTGTGCGTTCTCTTGCAAACTAATTTCACGGCTGTGAAGGCAAAGTATTGTAAAAAAAAAAAAAATGCGGCGGGGGGCTAGCGGAATCGGACGTGGACGAGGACGGGGGCGCGGAAATGCTGTTGGGGGCCTTGTTGAAGCCAGTGGGGATACAATGCGTGCTGGTGAGGGTCAGCCAGGATCCCGCTCATCCAGAATCCCTGCCTTTATGGGACAGTTAAGCAGGGGGCGGGTTACACCGCTGTTGAGGCCTGAGCAGGTTGAACAGGTGGTGCAATGGATAGCCGATAGCGCTTCCACACAGTTGTCCACCAGCCAGTCATCCACACAGTCTCACTCTGACCCTCCTTCCTCCACACCTGGCCAACAGAGTCATCCCACCCTTGACCCCTCCCAGGAGCTCTTTTCGGGTCCTTTTTCAGATGTGCCGGAAGAATCCCAGGAGCTAGCAGAGGAATTTGTTTGTAGTGATGCCCAACCACTTGAGTATTCGCCATCTCCTGCTGATGTGGACCCTGAACCAGCATCTGTTATCATGAGCGATGATGATGATGATGAGACGCAGTTGCCATCAAGGGAGGCTGTTGGAATGTCCAGTGGGCAGGAGGAGGAGCAGAGTGAGGAAGAGGAGGTGGTGGATGACGAAATGACCGACCCCACTTGGCCAGGGGTGATGTCCAGCGGGGAAAGCAGTGGAGAGGTGGTGGTCTGCGCAGCACCGAAAAAGGCAGCAAGAGGCAGAGGGATGTCCACAGGCAGAGGGAT
This sequence comes from Rhinella marina, assembly GCA_900303285.1. Classification (NCBI taxonomy): domain Eukaryota; kingdom Metazoa; phylum Chordata; class Amphibia; order Anura; family Bufonidae; genus Rhinella; species Rhinella marina. Next base: position 22,557 of record ONZH01023785.1, on the reverse strand, counting down.
GTCCACAGGCAGAGGGATGTCCAGAGGCAGAGGACAGTCCAGACAGAGAAGTGAGGCCACAGCCAGCAGGGCCGAAGCTGTTCCCGGCAGCGGGCAGTCGCGCGAAGCTCCCCCATCGAGGCCTCGTACTTCTGTGGTGTGGAGATTTTTTAATGTTTGTGCGGATGACAAACTGAGCGCGGTTTGCACACTCTGCCACTCAAAACTGAGTAGGGGCTCTGAGAAGAGCAATCTGACCACCTCAGGCATGCGGCGTCACTTGGAAGTCAAGCACTGGGCTGAGTGGGAGAGAGCAAACGCAATACAAACTGCGCCCGGTCCTGCTGCCACTGCCTCTTCCCCTTTGTTGTGTGCTGCCACTGCGGTCCAGACCTCCAGCCAGGACACCTCCACATCTGCCTCTGCCTCGGCTACTTTGGGGCCTTCTCCTTCAGCCTCCCCTTCCCCCGCCTCTTCGCCTGCACCCTCACACTCCTCGTCCCAACAACTGTCCATCTCGCAGGCGTTCGACCGCAGGCGGAAGTACGCCTCGAGTCACCCCCAAGCCCAAGCCTTAAACTGCCACATCTCCAAACTGCTGGCCCTGGAGATGTTGCCGTTTAGGCTTGTGGAGACGCAGGCCTTCCGCGACCTGATGGCGGCTGCCGCACCTCGCTATTCCGTCCCCAGCCGCCACTACTTTTCCCGGAGTGCCGTCCCCGCCCTGCACCAGCACGTGTCGCGTAACATCAGGCGGGCCCTGAGGTACGCAGTCAGCGCAAAGGTCCACTTGACCACCGACTCGTGGACAAGCGCTTGCGGCCAGGGACGCTACATCTCTTTGACGGCACACTGGGTGAATGTAGTGGAAGCGGGGACGGGGTCGCAAACAGAGACGGCCTACCTACCACCCCCGCCCAAGATTGCCAGCATGGGTTCTGATAAACCCCCCTCCTCCTCCTCCTCCTCCTCCTCCTCTGCCTTAACATCGCCCTCAGCCGCTAGCTGGAAGCGTTGCAGCACTGGCGCGGGGAGACGTCAGCAGGCGGTGCTTAAGCTCATCAGCTTGGGCGACAGGAAGCACAGCGCCCCAGAGGTGAGGGACGCCATATTGCAGCAGACGGAGATGTGGCTGTCGCCGCTGCAGCTAGGACCAGGCATGGTCGTGTGCGATAACGGCCGTAACCTGGTGGCGGCTCTGGAGCTTGCCGAACTCAATCACGTACCATGCCTGGCCCACGTTTTTAATCTGGTAGTCCAAAAATTTCTGAAGACTTACCCCAACCTGGCAGAGCTACTGGTGAAAGTGCGGCGCTTGTGCGCTCACTTTCGTAAGTCAACTGTAGCTGCTGCTAGCTTAAAAAAACTCCAGCAACGCCTCCATTTGCCTGAACATCGGCTGTTGTGCGACCTGCCCACTCGCTGGAATTCCACCTATTCCATGTTGGCCAGGGTGTGTGAGCAGCAGAGAGCATTGATGGAGTACCAGATTATGAATCCACGCGTGCCTCCAACTCAGCTCCCTCAGTTTGCCAACCACGAGTGGCCATGGATGGCAGACATATGCGATGTACTGCGTATCTTTGAGGAGTCCACCAAGAAGGTCAGCAGCGAGGACGCTATAGTGAGCGTAACCATCCCGCTCCTAGGCGTCCTTAAAGAATCCCTCATCGCAATAAGGGAGAACGCATTGCACGCAGAGGAGACGGGGGTAGGAGGAGACGCAACGGAGCTACACAGTCAGACCACACTTTTGTCTGCTTCACGGTGGCAGTTGCAGGAGGAGGAGGATGAGGAGGAGGACGACGTGGAGGTGGCTGTGGAAGAGGAGGAGGATGCTGGCGGCGAGGGTAGCAGTCAGGCTGTGTGCGTCCCATTGGTTCAGCGCGGATGGGGCGGAGAGGAGGCGGAAGAGGAAGAGGAGGAAATGGCAAGTGATCCTTCTGGTGGGGGCAGTGAGGTCATGCCTATTCAGAGTCTGGCACACATGGCTGACTTCATGCTGGGCTGCTTTTCCCGGGACACACGTGTTGTCCGGATAGTGGAGAACAAACTGTACTGGGTCTTCGCAATCCTGGACCCCCGGTATAAAGATAACGTCTCTTCTTTTATTCCGGTAGAGGAGAGGACAAATCGATTGCTGGAATACCAGAGGGAACTCGTGCAGAACATGATGGAGATTTTCCCACCCACCATCGCTGGCGGCAGAGAGGAGAGGGTCTCCCAGAGTCCCACAACATCTATCAGGCCCACAGCCACCAGGGGAACACTCTCCAAGGTGTGGGACACGTTCATGGCACCCCCTCGTGCAACTTCCATCACTGCGGGGCCCGCTATCAGCAGGAGGGACAAGTATCGGCGGATGTTGCGGGAGTACCTGGCAGACCGTAACCCTGTCCTCCCCGATCCCTCGGCGTCCTACACTTACTGGGTCTCCAAGTTGGACACGTGGCTGGAACTGTCCCTGTACGCCTTGGAGGTGCTTGCCTGCCCTGCCGCCAGCGTGCTATCAGAAAGGGTGTTCAGCGCAGCCGGGGGCATTATAACCGATAAGCGCAGCCGCCTGTCAACCGACAGTGCCGACAGGCTGACGCTAATCAAAATGAACAGCAAGTGGATTGACCCGGACTTTGCTTCTCCAACCGTGGAAAGCAGCCAAAAGTGAAGTGCCATCTGTATGAAGTGCCATTTCCTCCTCCACCTCCTCCTCCTCCTCCTTAACCGCCGTAGAATTGCTCCGTAAATAAGAAAAATTTATATATTTATGGCTCACCTCTTGGGCCTCCACATAATTTTTAAGAGGTCTCACCTCTTGGGCCTCCACATAATTTTTAAGAGGTCTCACCTCTTGGGCCTCCACATAATTTTTAAGAGGTCTCACCTCTTGGGCCTCCACATAATTTTTAAGAGGTCTCACCTCTTGGGCCTGCACAAAATGTTTAAGAGGTCTCACCTCTTGGGCCTCCACATAATGTTTAAGAGGTCTCACCTCTTGGGCCTCCACATAATTTTTAAGAGGTCTCACCTCTTGGGCCTCCACATAATTTTTAACAGGTCTCACCTCTTGGGCCTCCACATAATTTTTAACAGGTCTCACCTCTTGGGCCTCCACATAATTTTTAAGAGGTCTCACCTCTTGGGCCTGCACAAAATCTTTAAGAGGTCTCACCTCTTGGGCCTCCACATAATTTTTAAGAGGTCTCACCTCTTGGGCCTCCACATAATTTTTAAGAGGTCTCACCTCTTGGGCCTCCACATAATTTTTAACAGGTCTCACCTCTTGGGCCTCCACATAATTTTTAAGAGGTCTCACCTCTTGGGCCTGCACAAAATGTTTAAGAGGTCTCACCTCTTGGGCCTCCACAAAATCTTTAAGAGGTCTCACCTCTTGGGCCTCCACAAAATCTTTAAGAGGTCTCACCTCTTGGGCCTGCCACAAAATCTTTAAGAGGTCTCACCTCTTGGGCCTCCACAAAATCTTTAAGAGGTCTCACCTCTTGGGCCTCCACAAAATCTTTAAGAGGTCTCACTTCTTGGGTCTCCACATAATGTTTAAGAGGTCTCACCTCTTGGGCCTCCACATAATTTTAAAGAGGTCTCACCTCTTGGGCCTCCACAAAATCTTTAAGAGGTCTCACCTCTTGGGCCTGCACAAAATCTTTAAGAGGTCTCACCTCTTGGGCCTCCACAAAATCTTTAAGAGGTCTCACCTCTTGGGCCTCCACAAAATCTTTAGAGGTCTCACTTCTTGGGCCTCCACATAATGTTTAAGAGGTCTCACCTCTTGGGCCTCCACATAATTTTAAAGAGGTCTCACCTCTTGGGCTTCCACAAAATCTTTAAGAGGTCTCACCTCTTGGGCCTCCACATAATTTTTAAGAGGTCTCACCTCTTGGGCCTGCACAAAATGTTTAAGAGGTCTCACCTCTTGGGCCTCCATATAATGTTTAAGAGGTCTCACCTCTTGGGCCTCCACATAATTTTAAGAGGTCTCACCTCTTGGGCCTCCACATAATTTTTAACAGGTCTCACCTCTTGGGCCTCCACATAATTTTTAACAGGTCTCACCTCTTGGGCCTCCACATAATTTTTAAGAGGTCTCACCTCTTGGGCCTGCACAAAATCTTTAAGAGGTCTCACCTCTTGGGCCTCCACATAATTTTTAAGAGGTCTCACCTCTTGGGCCTCCACATAATTTTTAAGAGGTCTCACCTCTTGGGCCTCCACATAATTTTAACAGGTCTCACCTCTTGGGCCTCCACATAATTTTTAAGAGGTCTCACCTCTTGGGCCTGCACAAAATGTTTAAGAGGTCTCACCTCTTGGGCCTCCACATAATTTTTAAGAGGTCTCACCTCTTGGGCCTCCACAAAATCTTTAAGAGGTCTCACCTCTTGGGCCTCCACAAAATCTTTAAGAGGTCTCACCTCTTGGGCCTGCACAAAATCTTTAAGAGGTCTCACCTCTTGGGCCTCCACAAAATCTTTAAGAGGTCTCACCTCTTGGGCCTCCACAAAATCTTTAAGAGGTCTCACTTCTTGGGTCTCCACATAATGTTTAAGAGGTCTCACCTCTTGGGCCTCCACATAATTTTAAAGAGGTCTCACCTCTTGGGCCTCCACAAAATCTTTAAGAGGTCTCACCTCTTGGGCCTGCACAAAATCTTTAAGAGGTCTCACCTCTTGGGCCTCCACAAAATCTTTAAGAGGTCTCACCTCTTGGGCCTCCACAAAATCTTTAAGAGGTCTCACTTCTTGGGCCTCCACATAATGTTTAAGAGGTCTCACCTCTTGGGCCTCCACATAATTTTAAGAGGTCTCACCTCTTGGGCCTCCACAAAATCTTTAAGAGGTCTCACCTCTTGGGCCTCCACAAAATCTTTAAGAGGTCTCACCTCTTGGGCCTCCACAAAATCTTTAAGAGGTCTCACCTCTTGGGCCTCCACAAAATCTTTAAGAGGTCTCACCTCTTGGGCCTCCACAAAATCTTTAAGAGGTCTCACCTCTTGGGCCTCCACAAAATCTTTAAGAGGTCTCACCTCTTGGGCCTCCACAAAATCTTTAAGAGGTCTCACCTCTTGGGCCTGCACAAAATCTTTAAGAGGTCTCACCTCTTGGGCCTCCACAAAATCTTTAAGAGGTCTCACCTCTTGGGCCTCCACAAAATCTTTAAGAGGTCTCACCTCTTGGGCCTCCACAAAATCTTTAAGAGGTCTCACCTCTTGGGCCTCCACAAAATCTTTAAGAGGTGTCACCTCTTGGGCCTGCACAAAATCTTTAAGAGGTCTCACCTCTTGGGCCTCCACAAAATCTTTAAGAGGTCTCACCTCTTGGGCCTCCACAAAATCTTTAAGAGGTCTCACCTCTTGGGCCTGCACAAAATCTTTAAGAGGTCTCACCTCTTGGGCCTCCACAAAATCTTTAAGAGGTCTCACCTCTTGGGCCTCCACAAAATCTTTAAGAGGTCTCACCTCTTGGGCCTCCACAAAATCTTTAAGAGGTCTCACCTCTTTAGCCTCCACACAATTTTTAACGGGTCTCACCTCTTGGGCCTCCACATAATTTTTAAGAGGTCTCACCTCTTGGGCCTCCACAAAATGTTTAAGAGATCTCACCTCTTGGGCCTCCACATAATTTTTAAGAGGTCTCAGCTCTTGGGCCTCCACATAATTTTTAAGAGGTCTCACCTCTTTAGCCTCCACACAATTTTTAAGACGTCTCACCTCTTGGGCCTCCACAAAATTTTCCATGAGCCTCTGGCCAGCCCACGGCCTCTAACTGCCTTTTGCGGTCCTACGCATCCCTCCACATCCCCACTGCTTTACCTGCTAGACATGACACTGGGCCAGGTCGGGTCACTGATATCTCTAGCGCCAACAATTTGGGCATTTTAAGGCTTCTGCATGTGTTTGAGTTGTTTTTACATTTTAAAGAAGACATGTCTGACCACATTTCACACACACACACAATGACAATTAGGGGTGGGGTCTATTTGCTTTCCCCCTTGCCTATGCCATCTGTGGTTGTCATAGGCAACGTGATTTTAAGGGGTGCAGAATTTCATCTTCTTTTTTGTCTAGTTTGGCTTGGGGTCCATGGCAATGTAGAGGAAAGAAGGTTTCCTTGTATGGTCTCACTTTACAGAGAGGTTAGATTGTCCTTGGAGTGTATTGTTGAGAGGCTGTGATAGTGGCGTAATAGTGCGACTTGGGCGCGTTATATGCACCCAGACATGCTTCCCCTGCTGTCCCAGTTGCATTCCAGCAGTGTTGGCATCCTTTTCTGAGGTTTCAGGGTGGACTTGGTGACCTCCAAGTGGTCGAATTGAGATTTCCAAGTGGCGAGCCTTTTTTTCCCATAGACTTTAATGGGATTCGATATTCGGTCGAATAGTCGAATTTCGCGGTCTATTCGAATCGAATTTCGAACTTTCGAATATTTCACTACTCGCTCATCTCTATTAATTGTCAGAAGAAAAGGTGGCTTTTGAACAAGCCAAAAAAAATAAAAATATATTATTAACTGGGAGCAGCAGCAGTGCAATGCGGATATGGAAAGGGTGCGGTATGGATATAGTGGTATGCGGCTGCAATAGTGGCAGCAGTAGGAGCAGTAAAGCATGGAACATACAAGGCAGTCTATAGGTAGTAGCAGTAATGATTGTGACAGCAGATGCTTTGTGTTAATGGTGGTGGCAGTAGGGGATTAACAGCAAGGAGCAGCAGCAGCCATATGGTACATGCTGGTAGAAAAGGAGCAGCATGATAGAGACAGCAGCAGCTATACAGAAAGGGAATTCAAACAAGTTGCATTAGTGCATGATGGAAGAGGCAGCAGCAGCCATGCAGAAACTGATGGTAAACAGACAGCATTGGCATGATGCAGTGGGCAACAGCAGCCATACAGAACATGGTGGTTGGCTGGCCACATTAGTGGCAAAATCGAGGCAGCAGCCATACAGAAAATGATGGTAAACAGACATAAAACAGTGGCATTATGGAGGCAGCATCAGCAGCCATACAGAACGTGATGGTTGGAAGGTTGCATTAGAGGCATGATGGAGGTGGCAGCAGCATCTGTACAGAAAGTAATGGTAAACAGCCAGACAGCAGTGGCATGATGGAGACAGCAGCAACATCCATACAGAATGTGATGGTAAACAGACAGAAAGCAGTGGCATGATGCAGGTAGTAGCAGCAGACATACAAAACATGATGGTTGGCAGGTTGCATTAGTATAATGAAGGCGGAAGCAGCTGCGGTACAGAACGTGTTGGTAGGCAGACAGACAGCAACAGTGGCAAGGCAAGATCTATCAAACGGAATCGGCTGGAGAAGTGTGAAAATCCTCCTGAATCCAGGCTTGGGTCATTTTGACAAAAATGATGTTTTGGACACTGGCAGAGGACAACTTAGTCTATTTGGGTGTCACCACAAACATTCCCATCCCCCTGCAGCACTAAAATTGGTCTATACTGGATGCTGGGCAAAAAAAGAGTGTGCTGTGCCAGTTTAGGCACTGTTTCAGTCTGCCTGCTCAGGAATACATGGGATGAGGGAACAGGGTATGCCACAGATAATAATGTCCAGAGTTTAGGTAGGCCTGAACCTGGGCGCTAAGGCGGGAGCTGTCGACTTGCTGACTGGCCTCAGCCTGGCATGGCACTTGGAAAAACTGCTCCATAATGTTCAGGAGACAGGATGGGGTGACTTTCTGGGGGACAGAGAGGGGCCTCCCTTTCAGACATGCTTGTGGCAGGCACCTGCTCGCCACAAGCTGCATACACTGTGTTTCCTGGTAATAATGTAATTTGGCATATTTTCCCAAAGGATCAGGTGATGCTACCTCAGGTGCTGCAATAGACCTCTGGTACCTACAATTATGTTTGAATTGCCATGGCTTATTTTAACTCTGGAGATTTTGCACACAGCTGTGGTTCTGTGTGCTCATCTTGAGGCGCCATATGGGAGTTGCTTGCACAGAGCTGCAGGCAGTCAAAGATGTTGCCTCTGCTCTTTATTGCTGCTGCCACCACCCTTCTCCGCTTAAGATGCCTCCTACTCAGCACCCTCATCTGGCTCCCAGGTCCTGTCTAGCACGAGACCTCACCCTTCCTGATGCTTTTATCAGACTGTAAGATATCATGATGGGTTCTTGAGCTCCCCCTCCCCTGCTCTACGTTTTCCTGATTGCCACTGTAGCTGCCCCCACAGCCAATGCTGTGGCTGCACGTGCCATTATTATCACCACCATCAAAAAAAGTATGCATGGGCTCACCAGCCTCCCCCCAACCTCATCCTCAGGGCAGACAAAACGGTGAGGGCTCTCAATCAATTCATCAACAGGGAGACTCTCTTGACAACCGTTGGTCATGGTGGGGTTGTTTTCTTGCCACCTCTTAGGAAAAGGGAAGGCCGTGAGCTCCGAAAACAAAGGTAAACTGAAATGATTTGTGCAATAATAGAGGGGTGGCAAACTCCCTTCCCTTTACCATACCTGTAAAGGGAAAATTATTTACCTGCTTCCCAATGTTAGCTCCCCACTCCCTCTCCAGGCTTACCATGCTCCACTGGGCTCCCTTGCTGTAAACATTTAGTTTGACACTGCTGTGGCAATGACCAGCTCCTCTGACATCAAGACAAATGGTCAAATGATGCAAGGGGATACAGTCTCTGCTGCAGCCAGTAATTTTTTAAGAGAGGGAGCCCAGCGTAGAGCGGCAGTCCTGGAGGAGAAGAAGTGGGGAGCCAGGTATGTTATCTTTCCTTTCCATGTCCAGTAAAGTGAACCTGTAAACTGCTAGATTTCTACCCTTGATGATGACCGTCCTATGTGCGGAAATATACGTACGTTACTTAAATGATTCTTCCCATCACACTAGATAGAGATGGATAATTGAAATGTGTGGTATAACAAAAAGTCTTCAGGAATCCAGGAATTCTTTAAGTTTTTGCACAACATAGTACATGAATGAATTTTGAGATATGAGACAGCCTTGGCTCTATGTTCAACTGGCATAGATGCTAGCACTATATTGTATAGTATCCATATAATCCTAGCTCTAGAGAGACATTTTTTTAGATATAAAGCAGTGGTGCTTTTAAAATGGAAATATTGAGCTTCATAGTATTCCTGTACTTGTGTTGCTTTTTCTATTGTACATTACAATTTATTGTCATTATTATTTAATGGCCAATGCGCCTAAGAGATGCTGAAGTATAAAATGGAGTAGCTGCAATGCAGATATTAAAATCTAAGGGCTATAGATGTTTTCCCTTACTAACAATAAAGCTCACGTCTGGGGCCCTTGCTTCTGTTCATAGTGTTTTTGGCTCCTGTAAATGCAGTACAACATAAATGACGTTTAAAAGAATTGTAGGAAAAAATGCTTTTTCAGCACCTCAGTAGCTGATTTGAAACTGTAGATTCACACACAATCATTCTCACTTTGTCGTGCATATTGGCTTTGAGGAAATGCTCTGTGTAGTGTCCATGCCTCTGCAGTCATAAGAAATCAGGTTGGTGCATCTATAAACACTTTGATGATCAGCATAAAGTAAAGTAAAGTAAAGTAAAGTGGTGTTGTCAATTTGTTTTCAATGGATTTATTTGGTATTTCACATTGACATATATTGCTGGTGTATTCTATGTACTTTTCAGATTAGGAGTCCTTACATTACCATAGTGCATATGATGGGTTTGTCATACCACTAAAAATTGTAAGCTAAAGTACAAGTAAATTTGTTAAAAATGCAAGCTAACTTCTTTAATGCCTATTTTCAACATCTCTGTTTGCTTTAAACATCAAGCTTGAACTGAACCCTTTATAGAGTAAAGCTGCGTCAGCTTTACACATGGTACATACATATTTGTACAGAAATTAATATTCTAAATAGGGTTTGCAGAACTCCAGACACAACCTGCAGAATTAATTAATTTTCTTTTCCAAAAAGCAACAAATCTGCCATGTGTTGAAGGGGTATTCCAATTATTAAAAGTTATCCCCTATCCACAGATGGTGGATAAATATTAGAGCCTGCTCAGTCGTGTGAACGGGTCCGCATCTATTCCGCAATTTGCGGTATAGATGCAGCCCCGTTCACTTCAATGGCCGGCATGGGATCTTGCCGAGCTGCAGCTCCGTATCGCGGCTCCGCAAGAAAATATAGAACATGTTCTATTCTTGCCCGCAACAGCGGACAAGAATAGGTATTTTGAATGGGGGGACCGGCCATGTGTTCCGCAAATTGCGGAACAGAGTGGTAGGTTGAGCATGTGTCCAGTCGCCCCATTCATTATTCATAGGAGTCCCAGAAGCAGCCGAGTACAGCACTCAGTTATTTTTGGAACTGCCATAGAGATGAATGGAGTGATAGTTGCATGTTTGACCTTGCCTCTCAGTTCATTTTGGAGTGCTCCGCTGGGGTATGGCGTTCTCATGATTGTGGGGTTCCCAGCAGTAGGACCCCCACTTATCTATAGTTGGCTCCTATACTGTGGATAAGGGGGGGGGGCTTTTAACACCTGGAATACCTAGTAATATACCTGGTTACTACTAAGTGTGTTGACTAGAGATGAGCGAGCACTAAAATGCTCGGGTGCTCGTTATTTGAGACAAACTTTTCCCGATGCTCGGGTGCTCGTTTCGAGTAACGAACCCCATTGAAGTCAATGGGAGACTCGAGCATTTTTTTCAGGGGACCAAGGCTCTGCCTAGGGAAGGCTGAGTGAAAACCTGGAAACATCAGAAAATGAAGGAAACACCACGGAAATGGACAGGAAACAGCATGCATGGATGCCTCTGAGGCTGCCTATTCCCACTATTACCCCAAATTCTCCTGCAACAGCCTGGTGGTTACCCTCATGGCAATTGTGCTCACCCAGACCAAGAAAGGCGAAACACATGCCTATCACATGTTAGGGAAGAACCCAACTAGATGCAACGAAGGTCTATCACCGCCTGCAGGTGACACCACTGCTCATGTTGGCAGCGTAGTGACACCAAGAAGTGACCAAGTTAGATTGAGGTAGCAGTCAAATGTCTGTAGGTGAGCCTCCCAAAAATTTGTTTTGGAGTGTCCGAAGTTGACCCTCCTAAAAAATTGTTTAGGAGTGTCTGTAGTTGACCCGTCTGTAAAATATTTTTTTGTTTTTCCTGTTATTAGTTTATGTACAACCCATGGCTGGCATGGTGGCAATATATAAGTTTGCTTCACAGACGGTCCACTGCACCGTTACATTTTCTTCATCATTGCCAATTACTTTTTCACCAACTGTTGTCTGGCAATGATAAAGGGGAAGGTGAATCCACTGCCAAAGAAAACTGTCATCCTCCTACAAGTCTCCACTTGTTCTCAATTGAAAAGGGGATGATCTTGCCGTGGCCTTCCTCATAGTGGCCGCTTCTGCGGATGACAGAGGTGGTGTACCTCCTGACAGCCTGACCGAACACGATGGCAGACGGGGAGACACTCCCTCATGTAAAATTGTTTTGGCGTGTCTGCAGTTGACCCTCCTGTAAAATAGTTTTCTCATTTTTTTCCTGTTATTAGTTTATGTACAACCCATGGCTGGCATGGTGGGAATATATAGGAAAGTACCCAACTAGGTGCAACGAAGGTCCATCACCCATGTCCATGCTGGCACTGCTCTCCTATCCCCAGCCAAATGATGCAGGCATAAGCCTGACACAGCATGGCGGTGACACCAACAAATGACCAAGTTAGATGAGGTAGCAGGTGAGCCACCCAAAAATTTAGCCTGATGCAGCATGGCGGTGACAACAGAGTGACCGAGTTAGACTGAGGTAGCAGGAGGTGAAGCACGGATGGTAATTCGAAGGAGGAGGAGGAGGGGTTGGAGGAAGTGGCATAGTAATTCTGAGAAACCGTGAATGAGATAGGCCCCGCAATCCTCCAAGTGGGCAGTACATGAGCGGCCCTAGGGTCAGACTCAGTCAGAGTGACCGAGCTACACGACGGTAGCAGGTAGAGCACATAAAAAATTTAGCGTGGCCCTGTATGGCTGCGACAAAACATTGACCAAGCTACACAACGGTAGCAGGTATAGCACATTAAAAATTTAGCGTGGCCCTGTATGTGGACGTTGAAGGCTTGTGCATATAGGTGGGCTGAACTTTTTTTCTGCTTGCGCTCCAACGTCTGCTGTAATGACAGCTGAACGTTGCCCAGGGACACATTGGTGGACAGTGTGGAGGATCATGGAGGCGAAGGGGTGGTTTTACGGCGGGAGGCGCTCGTGCCGGGGTCCTGGGCTGGGGGTTGACTCGCAGAGGCAGCGAGTGACACAGGGGAAGGAGCAGTGGTGGGACCCGCATAAGGGCAACGGACGGCCTTGGTTCCATAGTGTTTAGCACTCGTATACCTGCGCATGCTGGTGGTGGTTAGGCTGGTAGTGGTGGAACCGACACTTAAAAATTTGGCATCAACTGGTAAGGCTGTCAACATTGAGCTTGAACCAGTGGGGCATGTGTGGTATCGATTCTTCTCAGTTTAAAATCGTGTACATCCCCTATCTTGGGACCATATATTTCATGGATTTTTCGAACACGGAAAAGGAAAAAGAGCTTGATCTGGCCAGGGGAGTGTCTTTTCTACTGCAGCTAAGGGGACGTGTCCATGCTCTGCCTATCACAGGTCAGGAGCCAATTAAAAGAACAACAAAAAAAAAAAACAGTTCAAAATCTAATACGTCCCCTATCCGGGAAAATTGTTTGGAGAGAGGGCCTGTAGGTGGGAGACAGGCTGGGGAGAAGGAGGTTGAGCTGGAAGAGCCAGAGGAGTGCCCCCTTGGCTAGCGTGTGTGGTGGTGACAACAGCAGGATGGAGTTCGAATGACAACGCAGGACCCCAACTTAAAAATTTAGCATCAACCGGTACGGTTGTCAACTATGAAATTGATCAAGTGGAGCATGTGTTGTATGTATTCTTCTCAGTTTAATACCGTATACGGCACCTATCTGGAAAAATAGTTTGGAGAGAGAGAAAGAGAGGAAAAAGACGTATTTTTAAAAGTGACGTTCAGTATAGATCAGTTAAAGAGAAAGAAAGGATTTTATGAAATGGATTTGTATCACTGAGAGCAAAATAACCTATTTTTTTACGTGACGTGCAGTATAGATTACTTGGAGATAAAAAGGGGAATGTGCAGACTTGGGCTGCTATAGTGCAAACCACTATGGTGGTGACAACAGAGTGAGCGAGTGACACTGCGGTAGCAGGCGAACCACATAAACATTTTTTGTGGCCCTGTATGGCGGCGGTGAAAACAGAGTGACTGAGTTAGTATGCGGTAGCTGGTTAAGCACCCAAAAATTTAGCCTGACACAGCATGGCGGTTACAACACCAATGACTTTGTCCGACTGAGAATGCAGTGAAATGGCTTTTGTTGAGCCTCCAAAATTTTTTTTCTTTTTGGAGTACATAAAGTCTACCCTCAGCAAAAATTTTTTTTTTTAAATGTCGGTACTTGCGCCTCCTGAAAAATTGTTTTGGACTGTCTGTTTGACGCTCCTGAAACATTGTTTTACACTGTCTGTAGTTGACACTGCGGAAAAATTGTTTGGAGAGAGGGCCTGAAGGTGGCCCTCCGGAAAAATTGTTTAGAGAGAGGGCCTGTAGGTGGACCTCTGGATAAATTGTTTGGAGAGAGGGCCTGTAGGTGGACCTCCGGAAAAATTGATTAGAGAGAGGGCCTGTAGGTGGACCTCCCTAAAAATTGTTTGGAGAGAGGGCCTGTAGGTGGACCTCCGGAAAAATTGTTTGGAGAGAGGGCCTGTAGGTGGACCTCTGGAAAAATTGTTTGGAGAGAGGACCTGTAGGTGGACTTCCGGAAAAATTGTTTGGAGAGAGGGCCTGTAGGTGGACCTCCGGAAAAATTTTTAGAGAGAGAGCCGGTAGGTGGACCTGCGGAAAAATTGTTTGGAGGTAGGGCCTGTAGGTGGCCTCCGGAAAAATTGTTTGGAGAGAGGACCTGTAGGGGGCTCTCCGGAAAAATTGTGGTAAAAGAGTGCCAGTTGGACCTCTAAAAAATTGCGTTTTTTGGGTCAGCGTTAGGCAAAGACGACAAGGAGGAGGAGGAGTAGGAGGAGTAGAGAAGAGGAATCGGATGTATAAGTAATGTTAATCTTTAGCTGCTTTCCCCCGGAGGAGATTTGAATTCCGGTGAAATCCAGGCTTTGTTCAATTTAATAAGCGTCAGCCTGTCAGCGCTTTCAGTTGACAGGCGTGTACGCTTATCGGTGATGACGCCACCAGCTGCACTGAATACCCGCTCAGACAACACGCTAGCGGCAGGGCAGGCCAGCACCTCCAAGGCGTACAGCGCCAGTTCAGGCCACGTGTCCAGCTTTGAAACCCAGTAGTTGTATGGAGTAGAGTGATCGGTCCGGACCTTGGTATGGTCAGCTAGGTACTCCCTCACCATCTTTCTGTACAGCTACCCCCTACTCTGCCTAGAATGGGGACAGGTTACAGTGTCTTGCTGGGGTGACATAAAACTGGCAAAGGCCTTGGAGAGCGTTCCCCTGCCAGTGCTGGACAAGCTGCCTGCTCGCCTCCTCTCCCTCGCTACTTGGCCCACAGAACCGTGCCCTCTGCCGCTAGAGGCATCAGATGGGAAGGATTGTTTCAGCTTGTGCACCAGGGCCTGTTGATATTGATTCACTCTCATACTCCTTTCCTCTAAAGGGATGAGAGTGGAAAGATTCTGCTTGTACCGTGGGTCCAGGAGAGTGAACACCCACTAATCAGTGTTTGAAAAAATGCTTCTAACGCGAGGGTCACGGGATAGGCAGCCTAACATGAAGTCTGCCATGTGCGCCAGAGTCCCAACATGCAAGAATTCCCTCTCCTCACTGGCCTGACTCTCCATTTCCTCCTCCTCCAAGTCCTCCTCTTCAACCCATACACGCTCAAGAGTTAAGGACTTAGCACTGGTACCCTCTTCTGTCCCACCGACATTCTCCTCATCTTCCTCCTCATCCTCATTCCCCTCCTCCGATACGCGCTGAGAAACAGACCGGAGGGTGCTCTGGCTATCAAGCGACGTATCTTCCTCCACGTCTCTTGTGACAAGAGCAAAGCATCCGACTTCATGCTGAGCAGTGAGTTTTTTAACCGGCAAAGCAGCGGGATGGTGAGGCTGATAATGGCGGCATCACCGCTGACCATCTGTGTTGACTGCTCAAAGTTGCTTAACACCTGGCAGATATCAGACATCCACGTCCACTCCTCATTGTAGACTTGAGGAATCTGACTGACCTGACTACCAGTTCTGGTGGAAGTTGACATCTGGCAGACTACAATTGCTCTGCGCTGCTGGTAAACTCTGGATAACATGTTTAATGTCGAATTCCATCTTGTGGGCACGTAGCACAACAGTCGGTGAGCGGGCAGTTGTAGGCGGCGCTGCACTGCCCTGAGAGTGGCAGCATCTGTGGTCGACTTGCGGAAATGCGCACAGATGTGGCACACCTTGGTGAGCAAATCAGACAGATTGGGGTATGTCTTGAGGAACCGCTGAACTATTAGATTGAACACGTGGGCCAGGCATGGCACATGTGTCAGTCTGCCGAGTTGCTGAGCCGCCACCAGGTTATGCTCGTTGTCACACACAACCATGCCTGGCTTGAGGTTCAGCGGTGCCAGCCACAGATCAGTCTGCGCCGTGATGCCCTGTAACAGCTCTTGGGCAGTGTGCCTTTTGTCACCTAAGCTCAGCAGTTTGAGCACCACCTGCTGGCGCTTACCCACGGCACTGCTGCTGCACCTAGAGCTACCGACTGAAGGCGTCGTGCCCACGGATGTTAATTTGGAGGAGGAGGTGGAGGAGGAGGAGGGGTCGTCGGAGGAGGCATAGTACGTCTGAGAGACCTTAACCGAGGTAGGCCCCGCAATCCTCGGTGTGGGCAGTACATGAGCGGCCCCAGGGTCAGTCTCGGTCCTAGCCTCCACCAAGTTAACCCAATGTGCCGTCAGTGAGATATAGTGTCCCTGCCCGGCAGCACTTGTTCACGTGTCCGTGGTTAGGTGGACCTTCTCAGAAACAGAGTTGGTCAGGGAACGGATAATATTCTGTGATACGTGCTGGTGTAGGGCTGGGACGGCACATCGGGAAAAATAGTGGCGGCTGGGGACCGAATACCGAGGGGCAGCCTTCGCCATGAGATTGCAAAAGGCCTCGGTCTCTACCAGCCTATAGGGCAGCATCTCCATGCTCAGCAATTTGGAGATGTGGACGTTGAGGACTCGGGCATGTGGGTGGGTGGAACTGTATTTCCTCTTGCGCTCCAGCGTCTGCTGTAAAGACAGCTGAACGCTGCGCTGGGACACATTGGTGGACACTGTGGAGGATTGTGGAGGCGAAGGTGTGGTTTTCCGGCGGGAGGCGCTCGTGCCAGGGTCCTGGGCAGGGGGTTGACTAGCAGAGGCAGCGATTGACACAGGGGAAGGAGCAGTGGTGTGACCCACAGGAGGTGAACGACCTTGGTTCCATTGAGTGGGGTGTTTAGCACTTATATGCCTGCGCATGCTGGTGGTGGTTAGGCTAGTAGTGGTGGCACCCCTGCTGATCCTGGTGTGGCACAGGTTGCACACCACAGTCCGTCGGTAATCCTCACTTTCTTTAAAGAACCTCCAGACTTGCGAACATCTAGGCCTCGCCACGGGAGCTTCACTACGTGAAACAGTTGCTGCTGATGCACCATCTCTGGCCCTGCTTCTGCCTCTGGCCACACCACTGCCTCTTCCAACCTGTTTTGGTGCAGCACTCGCCTTCGCCTCAGAAGCACTGTCTTCACTCGGCTTATCAACCCAGCTTGGGTCAGTCACCTCGTCATCCTCCGATTCCTCAGTCTGCTCCCCCCTCGGACTTCCTGCCCTGACAACAACTTCACCACTGTCTGACAACCGTGTCTCCTCATCGTCCGACACCTCTTTACACACCTCTTCCACTAAGTCAACATTGTCATCATCATCATCACCCACAGACTGCGACAGTTGGAAAACTTGGGCATCGGGAAAGAGGTCAGCAGCAACCTGAGAAGTGGTTTGTGACTCTGGGAAGGGTCCAGAAAACAGTTCCTCAGAGTATGCCGGATCGCATTCCAAATTTTCCTGGGAGGGGGCAGACTGGGGGTAAGGAGGTTGAGGTGGAGGAGCCAGAGGAGTGCTCCCTTGGGTAACGTGGATGGACTGCGTGGAAGACTGACTGGTGGAAAAATTACTTGAAGCATTGTCCGCAATCCACGACATCAGCTGTTCGCACTGTTGTGGTTTCAACAGTCCTCTACCACGTGTCCCTGTAAGTTTAGACATGAAGTTAGGGAGTGTAGCTCTGCGGCGTTCCCCTGCTCCCTCATCAGCAGGTACTGTCTCACCTTGCCCAGGACCATGGCCTCTGTCCCCTGCAGTAATTGAATGCCCACGCCCACGCCCTCGTCCTCGACCCTTAGCCCTGGGGTTCAACATTTTCTGTATATAAGTGTATTATATAAATAAATAAATAAATGGGCCTGCTGTACTGAAACCCACAAACTTGTTCAATCTGAACAAGAAAATATATAGGTGGATAAGTTAGAGCAAAATTACGTATGTTATTACGTACCGTGCAGTATGGAGCAATTACACTGAAACTATTAGATTAGGCAGACTTGGTCTGTTTAAATGCAACCCAGACAAATGTCGCACAGAGATTTTTGTAATGTAGCTGTATCAGTGAGAGCAAAAGACCTTTTTAATTAAGTGACATACAGAATGTGTCACCTGGACAGAAAATACGGATTGTGGTTTGTTTTTAGGTGGATAAGTTAGAGCAAAATTACGTATGTTATTACGTACCGTGCAGTATGGACCAATTACTCTGAAACTATTAGATTAGGCAGACTTGGTCTGCTTAATTGCAACCCAGACAAATGTCGCACAGAGTTTATTAATGTAGCTGTAAAAGTGACAGCAAAAGACCTTTTTTACTGACGTGACATACAAAATGGGTCACCTGGACAGAAAATACGGATTGTGCTTTGTATATAGGTGGATCAGTTAGAGCTAAATTACTTATGTTATTACGTACCGTGCAGTATGGAGCAATTACACTCAAACTATTAGATTAGGCTGACTTGGTCTGCTTAATTGCAACCCAGACAAATGTCGCACAGAAATTTTTGTAATGTAGCTGTATCAGTGAGAGCAAAAGACCTTTTTTACTGACGTGACGTACAGAATGGGTCACCTGGACAGAAAATACGGATTGTGGTGACTGGACAGCTGAACTGTGACACACAGAATGGTTCCACACAGCTGTGTGAAATGGATTTGTATCACTGAGATAAAACAACAAAAAAACTACTTTTTTATATATTTTTTTAATCTATTTTTTATATATATTTTTTTTTTAACGTGACATGCAGAAACTATCAGAGAGCAAACTCAGCCCCTGCTGACTGTGGCTATTTTGACTGCAACCCAGACAAATGTCGCACAGAGATTTTTGTAATGTAGGTGTATCAGTGAGAGCAAAATACCTTTTTTACTGGCGTGACGTACAGAATGGGTCATCTGGACAGAAAATACGGATTGTGGTGACTGGACAGTTGAACTGTGACACACAGAATGGTCTCACACAGCTGTATGAAATGGATTTGTATCACTGAGATAAAACAACAATAAAACTATTTGTTATATATATATATATATATATATATATATATATATATATATTTTATATATTTTTTTTAATATATATATATTTTTTAACGTGATGTGCAGAAACTATCAGAGCACAAACTCAGCTCCTGCTGACTGTGGCTATTTTGACTGCAATCCAGACAAATGTCGCACAGAGATTTTTTTAATGTAGCTGTATCAGTGAAAGCAAAAGACCATATTTGATTACGTGAGGTACAGTATGGGTCACCTGGACAGAAAATACGGATTGTGGTTTGTGGTGAGTGGACAGCTGAACTGTGACACACAGAATGGTTCAACACTGCTGTATGAAATGGATTTGTATCACTGAGTTAAAACAATAAAAAAAAGTGTTATATATGGCGATAGCTGCACTACTAGTGCCAGCCAGTCCAGCCAGGAGGCAAAAAAAAAATGTCTTGTAGCCCTTAGAAGGGCTGTTGGGTTCTTTTGAGATCACTCCTGCCTAACAGAGAACTAAATCCAGGCCCTAACACTCTCCCTGAAACGCAGCAGCTCTGTCCCTAACGACATCCAGACAGCATCTGAGCCGAGCACCGCGGGCAGTCACTAGTATATTCCAGGGTCACCTGATCAGGCCAGCCAACCCCTGCTATTGACATGTAAGGGCACCACGTGATGCTGGGTGTACCGCAAAGTCTCCTGGCTTGTGATTGGCTGAGTTTATAGGCGCCAAAAAATGCACAATGCAGAAGATGCCATTTCCTCGAGCATTGCAAGATACTTGTCCGAGCAGCGAGCACTTACGAGTACCGTAATACTCGAACGAGCACCATGCTCGGACGAGCATGCTCGCTCATCTCTAGTGTTGACCCTAGAGCTGATCTTAAAGAACATAGGAGAACCATCTTGAAAAAGATTCAGTTATATCATATTTTCCATATTACTACAGTAGATACGTCTGCAGAGAAAAACCTGAAAACATCTGAAAACTTCATTTTTACCTTTTAACAGATTAAAAAATGTAAGTTAAAACTATTTATTTTTTTGTTTGAAGTAGTTTTGGCTGGCTTGTTTGCTGATCAGTTGGCATCATCAAGGCCCTCTGCACACAACCATATGATATTTTAAATACATGTTAATACAGCTGTGTATTTGTTCAGTATCATTTCGACATGGGTTCTGTATAGTAGAGTAGAATAGAGTAGATTAAGTATATTGATTAGAATAATCAGTATGAGAAAATATTTAATATTTTTTCAAGCATATGTAGTTGATAAATGGTCCAGGGTTTTCATTACAGATCCACATACAAGCATTTTTCAGACTTGCAAGAGAAAAATAGTAATTCATGTGGCATTCGATGGAGCATGCAATGATTTTTCTTTCACATGATAGAAGTATGTATGAAAATACTCCCTAACCCCCAAAGTAAGTCATAAGCTCTGTCTTCTGAACCCACACTATTTAAAACTGGTAAAAATCATAATATGGCTATGTGTAAAAAACCCGAATTTACAAGGTAAAAAATATTCACTAAACAGGCTCGCCTATTAGTGACTTATTGTATGAATGATTTCTAACTTTCCCTTAAAAAATCTATAGATGCATTTTTTGGGGTTTCTAAAAATAGTTAATTGGTGGTTTCTGTTCTGAATAAACTGCATTTAGAGGAAAGATTGTCTCTGATACACTTTACAAAGTATGAAATACTACGTATATAACATATTACATGCTATTGCAGACAGGCTTAACTTTTAGTTTTTTTCACTTTCCCAGTGGCATTTACTTTTTGTTTCTGGAAACTAAGAGGGTCATTTACTATGAGATATACGCCAGTCTTCTGGGGTATATCTGTTGCAGATTGCGACGCAAATCTGCTGGGTCGTGGTGTGGGCGGAAAGGGAACTGGTTGGCAGGCCTGTCTCACATATAATTTTCTATGCCTGTTTTCAGAGTAGAAAATGGTCTAAATTTAACCCCTTGACGCTGCAGGTTGTTTTGGCCTTAAAGACTGAGCCAAATTTTTTAACTCTGACATGCGTCACTTTATGTGGTAATAACTTTGGAATGCTTTTACTTATCCAAACCATTCTGAGACTGTTTTCTCGTGACACATTGTACTTCATGATTGTGGTAAATTTGAGTCAATATATTTCTCCTTTATTTAAAAAAAATCCCAAATTAACCAAAAATTTGGAAAAATTCACAATTTTCTAAATTTAAATTTCTCTTCTTTTAAGACAGATAGTAATCGCTCATAAAATAGTTATCAGTCATTATTCCCCATATGTCTACTTTATGTAGGCATCATTTTGTAAATGTAATTTTACTTTTTTAGGATGTTAGAAGGCATGGAAGTTTAGAAGCCATTTTTCAAATTTCCAACAAAATTTCCAAAACCATTTTTTTAAGCACCAGTTCAGTTATAAAGTGATTTTGAGGAGCTAACATAGTGGAAACCACCCATAAATCACCACATTTTAGAAACTACACCCCTCAAATTATTCAAAACGGATGTTACAAACTTTGTTAACGCTTTAGGTGTTCCACAAGAATTAAAGGAAAATGGAGACAAAATGTAAAAATTTTATTTTTTTAGGGGATTTTTCATGTTAAGCAATTTTTTCTTGCAACACAGCAAGGGTTAACAGCAAACTAAACCTCAATATACATTACTCTGCAGTTTACAGAAATACCCCATATGTGGTGGTAAACATCTGTATGGGTTTGTGGCAGTGGTCAGAAGGAAAGGAGCGCCATATGGATTTTGGAGGCAGATTTTGCTAGAATGGTTTTTAGGCACCATTTTGTAATTGAGAGACCCTGACGTACCCCTACAGTGGAAACCCTCAAAAAGTGACCCCATTTTGGAAACTACACCCTTCAAAGAATATATTAAGGGGGTACTGACCACTTTGACACCCTAGGAATTTTACAGAATTTGGAAACACTTGGCTATGAAAATAAAGTTTCATTTCTTCAAAAAAAAGGTTGCTTTAGCCCCAATTTTTTTCATTTTCACAAGGGGTAACAGGAGAAAAGCACCCCATAAATTGTTCCCCATTTTCTCCTGAATACAGCAACACACCAGATGTGGTGGTAAACTGCTGTGGGGGCACATGGCAGGACTCAGAACAGAAGGAGTGCCATATGGATTTTGCAGACCAGATTTTGATGGATTGGTTTGCAGGAGTCATTGATTCTTATTTTTTTGAGATATTGTCTTATTGGGGGGGGGGCTCATTTTTTGTGGGATGAGGTGATGTTTTCATTGGTACCATTTTGGGGTACATAAGACTTTTTGAGCGCTTGGTATTACACCTATTGTGAGTCAAGGTGAAAAAAATAGCTATTTTGACATCATTTTTTTATTTTTTATTTTTTTTACAGCATTCACCTGAGGGGAAATATAATGTGATATTTTTATAGAGCAGGTTGTTACAGACGCGGCAAAACCCAATATGTGTATCATTTTTATTTTTGTTCAGTTTTACACATTAGATGCATTTTTGAACAGTATAAGATCTTTTTTTTTGTGTTGCCATTTTCTGAGCGCCATATTTTTTTTATTTTTTGGGCAATTGTCTTAGGTAGGGTCTCATTTTTTGCGGGACGAGATGACGGTTTGATTGGTACCATTTTTGGGGTAAATACGGCTTTTTGATACTTTTATATAGCCGGTTGATACGGACGCGGCGATACCTAATATGTGGACTTTTCTTTTTTCCCCTTTTTTTAACCATTTTTTTAACTTCATTTGGGGAAAAAGGCGCTTTTTTTTACTTGAAACTTTTTTTTATTTTATTTTATTTTACTTCTTTTTTTTACAATTTTTTTACTTTCATTTTACACTTTTTTTTTAATTATGAAGACCCATTTGGATCATGAAGATCCAGTGGGCCTGATGGCT